>PVKM010008709.1:0-38445 GCA_004027735.1 Carollia perspicillata
GCTGCCTCAGAGTTCTAGTGCCTGTTTAGAACTAGCAGAAAAGAAAGGAAGAAGTAATTGGTCGGGGAGGATCATGCAGACTGGGGAGAAAGGAATTAGTGGTTGGAGGCCACATCCAACCAAAACCCTCACAAAGCCTTGAGAAACAGGGCTTGACAGTCTCTCCAGGCAATATGTCCCCTTACAGAGGAAAAGTTGCAGAGAACTTAAGGCAGCTCCAGGAGGGAAGGGAGCAGGGGTTAAGGCGGCCCTCACAGCACAGCCTGAGAAGAACTTACAATGCACTTATTCATGAGCAGAGGCCACGGCAATACACAGCCTAACACGCATGCACACAGCACACCTCCTAGCTAGCTCCACAGTAAACACTGGCAGCATGCACACACAGCGATGTTCCAACAACCCTGGCTGGCAGAGCGGGTGTGTTGAGAGTGACCTTCCTCTTCACTTTTGAGAGGCGTTCACTGCTTTCCATCAGGCAGAGACAGCCTGCTACTAATTAACGACCTAAGCACAGAGTATTGCGCCCTCCAAGGGAGCGCTGATTCAGTACAAAAGTCAGACCTAGTCATAGCCAGTAACTATGACAGAAAGAAAACTACTGGGCTCTAAGCTCTTTATCTTGTTAGCACAAAGAACTACTGCTCTGTATTGCTCACCGCTCAGTTCCCATATGCCAGCTGCTAACTCTGATAAAGAGAAAGAGCGCCTCTTGCCGATCCGGGCACCCCGCAGGTACCAAGGGGAACAGACAGAACCTCAGGACTCGTCAAGTGTCCTCGTTGCGTCCGCCCACACTGCCACTGCTGCACACGGGAAGGTGGCTTGGCTGGGGGCTGTGCGACCTCTGGCAAGTCTGACCTTGCCTCTCTCGAGTATCATCAGCAGATGAGTGAGTGTGGCTACTTTCCCTACCTTCCAGTGCTGCTGTGAGGAGACAGTGAGGTAACAGAGAGAGAGAGCGCACGGAAGTAAAGCATAGCCAATGCACGGCGCTGTTCTGCGCAGCTGTCGACAGAATTTAAGGGTCAAACAGTAATTTTTGCTTTCTGTTTTATCCTGAATAGTTGGAGTCACCCAGAGGATACTTGACCGTGCTACCCGGGGAACTCTATGAACTGGTGACTCTGTGTGTGAGCGTTTATGGGAGGGGAGGGACAGAGAAACACTGGGGGGGATCTTCTCAGGTCAGTGGCAGGCGCCCCTTTACCTAGGGTTACCAGGAAAGTAATTTCTCACAATCGTCACTGTACTGAAATTCTAATAAAATAAAGAATTTTCACAGCCTCCCCCAGTTATTAAAAGATTTGATCTACATTATATATAATTACTCAGAAAAAGCCAACTCTAAATTATCCATTAAAATAAAGCAAATCATACTAATTCAAATCCCCAAAGCTCCTTTTAATTGGCTTTGGAATATATACATTTGCACTTCTGCTCCTACAAAAGAAGTGTCAGGTGCGTGGGGATTATTGAAAACTTCCAAAGGAACTGTGAAGCCACATTCATGGACTTCATGCCACATTCATCTCCCCCTTCTCCATAGTTAACTCTCAGGCAGATCAAAGCCTTGACTGAAGAAAAGCGGTAAGGGAAACTGCTCCTCATTTTTCAGCTTCGCGTTCCAAGGTGGGAGCTGCACCTGCGGGTAAGGAGAGTGGGGAGCAGAGTACTCCGAAGGGGCTATGAAGACAACGAGCTGCCGTTGTTTTAAGATCTTTCGTTGAATTCCTATTGTGTGTCAGAGAGGAATTATAAAAAAGCAAATTAGTGAAAATGTTGAAGAATGTACTAGAGAGAAGTGAGAAGAAGAAATTGTACTAAGATTGGCCCGAAGGGAAGCCACCAGGCAGGCTGGGGCAGCTGAGGACTGACTCCACCCACTGATGACACGCAATCAGGTCACGCAAGTAGGCTGGCGATGGGACCCAGAGTTCGCAGGAGGGAAGGGGAAGAGCGAACAGATAAATGGATGGGTGAAAGGCTGCTGGAGGTGTGTTTGAAGCTGCAAGAGAAAGTGTGGATGGACAGAAAGAAGGGTGGGCAGCCCTCAAAGTGGCCAAAGGATTCCCAGAGTCAGCAGAATATTGCTGCATCCTCAAGGAGCACACAGGGTCATTAGCAGGCTGAGGGGGTCCCTGGTGGTAGGGTGCTCTCGTTATGGCTGAGTATCTTTAGGCTGCTAAGAGAAGTGAATCCAGACCCTCACCTGGGGTTCCGCGTGCGGCTTGGAGGAAGCTGCAGCCCTGGAGCATCAGAACCTTCGTGTGGCCATCCCTGAGCAGAGACTCTGGCCCAGGGGAAGAAGAGGCTGCTGCACTTTCCAGCAGAAAGACAGCACTCAGGAGAGAGACACAGGCCCAGACTAGAGACGACACTTCAGTGTGTGAGTTGTCTGGGGGTAAGAGAAAGAACTGCGACGGCAGTGAGAGCCCCAGAGCAACCCTGAAGACCTAACAAGACTAAGGGCATGCATGGGACATGTGACACAGCACTGAGCTGGGAGGGCCGGGAGGTTTCCGGGCCAGAGGTGGACCGGGTACACCATGGAGGCATTGTCTGTTTAGGCATTTCCCCACCCAAGTCCCATCCATGCTCTTAAACTATGACACATTCAGTACTAACCAAATGGTTATGAGTTCACTGAAAACCACATTGACACACTTGGCAAAATTGAGAGAACCTGAATGAATTAATAATGTTTGGGTTGGTTTTGCAAATAAATAAATGTATACAAATTGCATATAGCGGTACATGACAATGAAAATTACCTAAATCTACCTTTCTGAAAGCATGGATGGAAATCACGTACACTGAAGAAGGCCATAGCTTCCCAGATTTGTGACACTACATTTTGTTAATCCCTCAGACTTAACGGGCACCGAACGCTGGTCTCTGCATAAACGCACTGAGGAACTGCAGCTCGTTTGTCTAGGAACCAAGCGCGAAGAGGAGAGGATGTGAGACACGGAAGGGACCTTAGGACGCAGCTGTCCGACCCTCTTATTGTGTGAAAGAGGAGTTTGAGGCCCAAATAAGTTAACAGACAGTATTTATCTTTTAATAACAATCTTTATCATTGATTCGAAATTGTCTGACTTCCATCGATAATATTGCACATATTTTAATAAAATGTCACTTTTATAAACCATCTAGGAGTTAAATTATATAAGTCTATGATTGTAATGCAGAACCAGAGTTCCTAATGAATTTGCTTTTGCATAACCTGAAAGATTTATTGTATAAGATATCTAAGAAAAAATGCAGAATACGTTTAATCGGAGTTTCAGAATGAAAACATAGAATCTGGGTCTTACTGAGCCAAATCCTCTGTAAGATTCAGCAATCTTCTTCTATTTCTTATCTAAGTCAAAGTACTTCTAACCTGATGGATGCTCTTTAAAGTATCTAGTAGTACGGAGAACATGTATAGAAGTTGCAAGCCTAAAAAAATGGAATCCTCATTATTTATTATACAACTTCTTTTGCATAATTTATAGGATAATCAAAGTTTTTAAGACCTGAATCATGAACACACTGACAATGCTCTCTAGATAGTGACTGACATGAATTCTTAATAAATTAAGAAGAAAGAAAACCTGTCAAGGCTGAATATTTGCACTGCAGGAGTCAGCTCTGGGAACTAAAAATAAGTCGCTTCACAGAACACTGCACCCTGCTGTGACACCCACCCAGGGGAAAACGATGAGCACGTCAGTGCAATACGTCCTGAAAAAACCATGGCAGCAACAGTTGCCATCCTGTCTCTTCCCACCCCTCAAAGTCTACCGTTTATCACTACGTGACTTTCCAGTGTCCGCTACACGTGCAGGGGCATCTGCCGATATTTGCACACAATCCAGTTAAAACTGTGATCTGATTGAATTGTAAACAGAATTGATAAACAAGAAGCTTATTGTTGTAGTGCCCAACAAGAATATCACTTACATTGTAAAGAACACAGTATGTAGCAGCAATTTAAAATGCTCAGGAAGCTACAGTACAAATGGACTTCTATGCTATAGAGCAAATCGGCATTCTTTTTACACCTCTATGTCATGACACACATAAGAGAGTTACTTGACTAACTACTATACATATTGCCAGTTTATTTCTTGGATCCAGTTTGACAACATCAACATTGATTCCTAAACTGATATGATACGTACTCAATAGTGATTTTTCTTCTGGTTATCACAGAGGGGGGTTTCTGTTGGTACCTTGCTAACATCAGCTCATATCTAGAATTTATGGTTTTTTATACCATTTAGATGCAGTGCTAAAGATTTAAAATAAATGCTAGCAGCTGAAGACACATTTCTTCCTTCCTTCTGCCATTCTCCTGCATGTAAACTCGGAATGCCTAACCGGTCACCAGGGAGTGTTGCTACAAAGGAGCGTAACTTTCTTTCCAAGGTGATGCAAGTTAATGACCTCTCGTTTGGAAGCTGATCACTGCATTTTCTTTACAAATGTGTTTTCAGTAGCTCACTGGAAATGATGGGTTTTTATTTCAGGCAAGAAATGTACTGTCACTGTTTGCCTTGACATCACTTTCAGACTCGGGATATGAAGCCCAGGCCCAGGCTGGCTGGAATCTGTATGGTTTCTAGCGCGAGGGAGGATGGGTTAAAAGGAAAGGTGACAGGAAAGATGTGTTTAGCATCCATGAGCAGCTGAGGAGAGTCTTTCCTGTCTCGTAAACGCATCTGGAAAATTAAAAAACAAAACATACAGAACATCAATTCTTTGGATCTGTAAAGAAATTTTTCTTCTGCCACAAATCCTACCTCAAACTCCCCAACTAATAAAGAATGTTTACATTTGCTTTATAATCACTGAATTTTCAACCTGGCTGGGCGTGGCTCAGTGGAATGAGTGCTGGCCTGCAAACCGAAGGGTCGCTGGTTCAGGCCGGTTCGATCCCTGGTCAGGCAGGGCACATGCCTGGGTTGGAGGCCAGGTCCCCAGTTGGGGGCGTGCGAGAGGCAACTGATGGATGTAGCTCTCATACACTGGTGTTTCTCTCCCTCTCTTTTTCCCTCCCTCCCCCTCTAAATAAAGAAAACCTTAAAAAAAATCACTTCAATTCCCCAATATGCTGTTATCAAAAAAACTTAATGCACTGTAAAAATAAGATAAATAATATAATTAAAAAATATTACCCTTCAACAAATTGTAAAATTTACATTCAAACTACTGTGTTGGTGAGTGAAAGGAAAAGAACCGGGAGGTCTTACCTGTATAGTACGAATGAATGACACGGAGACTCTTTCTTCAAACTCATTCACTGGCGTGTACAAATTCAACACTTTGACAATCTGTGAGGAACAACGTGACCACAGTTGTCAGCGTATTTTCAAGCACACACTGGGTGCTATGACCCGGACACGACCAGGGTCTGCGCACGGGGTTTCAGTTCTGCCAGGGCTGGGGCGGAACCAGAGGGGAGAGGGAAATGGTCCGAAGGCATACGTACCTTTACTATTTGAATTTTTATAATAAAAATGTATTCATCTCTGTATAGTTTAAGAAGCAATGTCAATTTGGAAAAATACTCGAACTACACACAGGAGCACAACATGGACAGTAAAAGTGCCCCAGCTGCCCCCCTCCCGATCTCCCCAAGTGCCTATTGTTGCCGGCATCCTTGTTGTCTGTGGAGCCGCTCTGCGTGCACACTTCACACGAAATCTGTGTGCGGTGTCCACGCTGTGGCGAGATGTGTGACGGACATTACGAAAGTCCGAGAGCAGGCACAGAAACACGTGGCTAATGAACAACGGGCGTGTGGACGGCTGTGCCTTCCCGCCTGCCTTCCACTGTGCCCAGTGTCCTCCCTTCTCCTCCGCTCACTCCTTAGAGTCAATGCCCTGCCTGACGGGACCTTCTCTGAACAGTCGGCTACTGCCCCTCAGCACCTCTTGTGGACACCTCAACACTGAACTTGCTAGACTCTCTTGCAGTAGCATCGGCTGGGGACGTCCGTCTTCTCCACTAAACTTGAAGTTCTTTTTAAGCAGGGATTGTTCCTTATTTATTGAAGTATTTCCCCCAGCAATACGTATGGTCCCTTGAGATAGGCACTCAATTCATCATTTAGCGAACTGAAGAAACAAGAATTATCTGTCTTAAAATAGAGAAATCTAAAGAATCATTCAATTATAAAATAACATGGAAAATCATTTTTTGGAACGCAAGCTACGCAGCAGGCCTAGAATGTACGCCCCACTGGAGCAGGGGCTCTGTTCTGGTCGTGGCTGTGTCTCGGTGCCGGGGTATTACACACACCCCTGCAGACACGCAACAAACACCGACTGAATGTTGAGCGTGGACGACTGTGACTAGGACTGAAATGTGTTCCTTTCTGGTAAAATCCTTCTTCGAGATTTATGTGCATATATACCTTCTCTGGTGCAGATGAAGGCGGCTCAGAGACCAGAGCAACAGCGAGAAGACTTCTTCCTTTACCCAAAGACCACCCGTGACGAACGTTAGGGGACCTGCCAGCAGGGAAGGCTGCCGTACCTGGGCGGTGGTTAAAGCGTTGCACATGGAACAGATGGCCTCGGCGTCGTCGTCCGCTTTCTTCTTCACCTGCAGGAGCTGAGCAGCCTGAATGAGAGGTTCCAGGGTCTCCTTGGCCCCACTGTTCATCAGATTCTTGTCCCGCAGCCACTCTTCCAGCTGACTGACATTGTACCTACGCCGAGCGAGAGCGAGAGACAGAGAATGCACCTGTGCTGAATGCTGTCATAAATGCCTTGATTTTTTGTGTGTGACCTTGTCAGGAATTTCAGTTCAAATGACAAGCAGTAATCTTGTTCAGTTTTCTTAAATCTTATCAGCTATACTTAAAAATTATCATTATAAAAAACTCATGAGGCTTATAATCATAATTATATAAGAGTAAAAGACTAGAGAATATAATTATCTTTAATGCAAGATAGAAAGGTGGCCATTACAGCAAAAGTTATGAAATAAGACAAGCTAAAAGACAAAATGGAACGCATCATATGGCTGTGCCCTTATTACGCAGTGGACCGGAAAACACTTTGTATCTTCTCTCACAGCGTCGGGAGTGAGAACTGAAAATCCTTTAAGTGCTCTCTCTTTCTTATGTCCAGCTGAATAACCCGATCCCGCCGCGCAGACGCTGTGCTCTGGCTCTCTTGCCGGGAGAGCCTGGGTAGTGGGGACAGCGGCCTGAGAAGCTCAGGGACAGAGGAAGAGAAAGGCAAGTGGGGGCCACTGGAAGAGACAAAGTCCCCAAGAAACTACACAGACGCTGAGGTATCAGGGGCTAGCCAACCAAGTAACAGTGCTTCTTAAGAGAAAATAAAATGGGGTAAATGGACACACAATCGTAATGTAATAATCAGGCAAACAGGATGAATCATATTATGGCAGGTGCTTCAAATATGCACACGAAGCTTACAGAGGAGGCAATTCCACTACCTGGACGTAAGGCAGGCGTTACTGTTAACTGCAGTGGGGGTGGGTCAGAATGGAAAATTTGAAGAAAACGCCAAGGTTTCCTGAGACTGAGCAACTAAAGATGTTCGTAGGACAAATCGTTTTTTTTCCCTCTTGGTGCATATTCTAGCTGTTTTAAAATAAATTATTTGCAAAAAAATCAATTCTGTCAGATAATACATTTATGCTTAATAGTGGTTGGGCATCGAACTGGGTACAGCTCTTCCTGAAACACAGAGGGGCATATTTCAAGTGTCAGTGAAAGAACTGTTAGGCTCTTGTTGCCGAGGGCACAAAAAGGTATTTTGTTTAAAGCAATTTCTAAAAGCAATCAAACATTAGATAATCTTCATTATCATTTGATTAGTTATCAAACGATAACTTCATTCATGTTATCATTATCATTATCAATGAAGATTAGAAATCTTCATTATCATTTGATGGTTGGCTCTAGTACAATTAAAACACACAAAAGCATCTATCTCATCTTCATGTACTTTTCATCATCTCTCCAATCCCTCCAATGAATTAGCTTCACAGTGGAGCAGGGTCTCTAACAAGCAGTGAGTAGAATGTCCCGGAGGTTCAGCCAGGAGCAGCAATGACTGAGAGTGGAGAGGCCCGCAGGCAGGGGAAAGCGGCTGCGTGCCCAGTCCTCCCTTGCTGCCTGGCTGGTGGCAGCAGACATGGGGTGCACTGACCTCACACGGGCTGCCAGCAATCTGCGCCCTAGTGGGCAGTTGGGCAGTGAGAAGAGGCCATCACAGGTGTTGTTGGCATTTGCTCACCTGATCTGCATGCCTTTACTCCAGGAGCACATGTCCTTCCGCAGGAGGAGGTTGTTCAGTGTGATGGCCCCCACGATGTAGAACATCTGCTTGACCACCTGCTTGATCAGCTCGGGGTCCATGCCATGCTGACACATGACCGAGTGGAAGGAGTTGAGCTGCCGGAGGATGGAGTCCAGTGTGTAGGTGCCCTCGTCGGCGATGCTGGAGGTCCGCTTCCGTAGCCCTGTGGGCTTCACCCCGGACACACCCTGAATGGTCTCATGCTCCAGCATGCCTGAGACTGCAGGAGTAGTTCAAGTTCAAAGAGTAGTTAAAAGAGAAGATCTGAAAGGAAACCTTTTCATGTCCATACATACATATTCACACATACACTCAATGCAGAAAAATGATCTGAGCATCAAAACAGAGGGGGAAAGAACTTCCCCCCAAAAATGAATTATGGATTTTCAACTTTAATGAAGAAATAATTCTTAAATGCAAGATTTTACCAAGAAACTAAGAAATTTTAATGGTGTAGTTTCTAAACTACGAAGCAGCAGCCTTGTAATAGCACCAGTGTGTGTGCCATGTGAGGGTTTCTGAGAGAGGTATGCAGCAGTCAGGGAGAGGATGAGTGTTCTCCAGGCCACGTGAGCCCCAGAGGCAAATGAATCAAGTGGCAAGAAAGGCAGGAGCCCGGGCAGGGGTCATGGAGGAGACCTGGGAGGGGCAGTCGTGCAGGGCTGGAGAGCTGGGCCCTCCTTGCCTGAGCTCCCACAATGGCAGGGAGCGCTGGGGTTAGCCTCCGCCTCGCAGGACTCAGTCTTCCCCTCTGGAGCACTGCTGCTCCGTCCCTCGTGATCTCCCAGCAGTGTGTGGCTTAAGTATCCTCTAGGATGGTTTGGGATGCCCAGTCCCGAACTGGGGGCCCCTTGCGAGCAAGGGCCAAGCCTGATTCACCTTTATTTCTCCTAGAGGTCCATGCAGCTTCCACACAGCCTCCTTCAGAGTCAACACGTTTGCTGTTGTGAAATCACTAGGAGATGGGGTGGTCGGTTAAAGTGGGACGCCTCAGAGATAAACTACTTGTTTAGCCAATAAAAACAGGCAAAAAGAGAAAAAAAGTTGGCCAAAACTGACCTTCTTTGTGTCTGTTACCTTTTGCATTTTAGCTGACCTACAGTGCTTTAAACTCATGACCTCTTAGGATATCAATCTCCAACCGTTTTGGCACCAGGGACCGGTTTTGGAGAAAAGAATTTTTCCATGGACTGGCGTGCGATGGGGCACACACAGGAGGCCACAATTTGAGGAGGCCATCTTAGGACATGACTAGAAAAATCACTGCCACCTCACATGGTTTCCTCAGCCTTTTGTGTTTCTAGTTGTTTGACTATGTGCTTATGATAGAAAACATAATACCATGAGCCCACAGAAGGGAAATAAAGAAGTTGTGGAAGTCAGGAAACACGTGTGTGGGGCAAGAAAGGGCAACTCGGAGTAGTCTTTAGAGGCTGCTGATAATTTGCCTGAAGATAAGAGTTTGGTAAGTTAAAAGAACTTTTCTTTTTAAATCAAAAAACTTTTTTTTTAAATCAATGCATTCAAAATTAGCAGCCTGCAATTTGTACATGTCTCCTAACTCCTACTTCAAATACACAACACACTACAGAGTGTAACAGAATACATAAGCAAACATCCAGAACCAGTGCACACATGTAAAGTCAGGTACATGGAGTCACACATCAGCTGAATACACATATACAGAAACAGAAACACCCCCACCCCAGTGGCTCATCAAACAAGAAACTGCTGCATTGAACCAAATTGGCTTTAACAATTCCAGAGGGACTATGTAGTGCACAGCTTGGCATGGGGTGTCTGAGCCCTGTCCTGTCCGCACCGTACTCTCCCAACCCATTTACTGTAGCCCCTTAACCAGGGAGAGTACAGACCTACCGACATGTAAAGTGTTCCTGAACACTGGAAAAGGAGTGAGAGCCACTGCTGGGTATAAAGCACGGCCCAGCATTTAAGGCAGAGGTGTTCTCCACTGAGGAGGGAAACCAGACACTGCTGTTTTGGTCACGTGCAAGCCTTGACTCTGAGGTATCCCAGTTAGTCACAGCTAACACCTCGTGTCCTGGGATTCCTCAGCTTATTTTAAGGCTGGGCCTTACTACTTGATGTTCTCCGTTTGGATACGTGCCCGAAACACGTGCCACTGGTGGTCATCTACTGGTGGGCAGGGGAGGCGGGCAGCCCTTGATGTCAGCAACGCCCGAGCCTTACCGATCATCGGCTGAAGGATGTTCTCTAACACCCGCACCAGCTGCTGGTAGATCTGAATGGCCAGGTCACTCAGCACCTGCCGGTACTCGGCCAGGTCGAAGTTGGTGAGGCAGTGTTCGTTCTGGCGCGACGTGTTGTGCTTCATGAAGCCCTGGAGCCATAACGCAGAGTTAACCACACAGGTGAGGTGAGTGTCCCTCCCGTCCACCTGACTCGTCTGGTCAGCATCTCCCTGCTCTCTCTCTCCGAAGAGTTTCCGTCCAGCCCGCACAAGAAGGCGGAACAACCACTTTCTGTGCTGCGTCGGTTGTTTCCATCTTAAAATTCCACTTCTTGCTAGCTTTTGAATAATATCTAAACGTGGCAACCTAGCATTTAAGCCTTTCCAACAGAATGTTGATGAAATAAGATGGGAGAACTTAATTTAAAAAATTAATGTGTTTTCACTTATGAAACAGGAGGTTTACTGACAAACACTAAACTCTCTAAAGCACTAACTAACCTCTTAAACTTCAGTTCATGAAATACAGTCCTCTTTATAAATACTGTATGCAAAGGGCACACATCATGTTCTTAAAATAGGCCAGTTTCTACAGAGCCTGGGACATAAATAATTTGCCTTTCACGGTATCCATACATGAATTTCACCTTTTGGTACCATTTGTCAGAATGGAAAGCCAGCTGTACAAGAGGGACCTTTGTCACATACTGCCTGACAAAGGCAGCAGCTTCCTTGGTGGATTCTGCCCACAGTCAAGCATCTGCCCCCCTACAGCCTGTTTAACAACACGACATGGTCTGGAAGTGGGGAATGACAAGACAGTTCCCGACCCCTCTGGGGGACTCCGGTCCATCAGTCCCTTCTTCTCAGGGGCCAGATCTTGCTCATATTTGCATCTCCCAGTATTCGCCAGGACAGGCCTCTGCCCCAGCCTCTGTCCGGGCGCTCAGCTACTGCTCAGCTCCTCCGTCTGCTCTCCTGGCACAGGACGGGGAGGCGTGGGGAACAGTAGCTGGGGGAAGGGTCTCTCAGAGGCGGCTGAGCCCAGAGCCCCAGCTCCGCTCCTTATGGCAGAGAGGACCTGGGCAAACTGATGAACTACACCGAGCTTCCACTTCCTATCTGTGAAACTGCGTTACAGTCCCTACCTCACAGAAATGCTGTAAGAATTAAATGACATAATGTGTGGTGAGTGCTGACTGATACCTACTAGGCAGCTCTTAATAAGTTATTCATATATGACAGTTTTGAAAAATTAAAGTCTGTCAAACAACTGATGAACACATCACCACAAACAAAAGCTAAACAGATTTTTGGACATGTCTTATGTATCCATTAGCAAGCACATGTTAAGACATGCATTATAGCAAGCTGAAATTAATTAATTTTTAAAACAGTCCTTGAATAGCCCATATATTGACCAAAAAATTCATTTTTACAACTATTCACTGATCAGTGCTCATTATATATCTACTGTGCTTCACAGTACCACTCTCAGAGGTAAGAAACCAGCTCTGTAAGTAATGAGCATCAAACAAAGCTATGAACTTCCAAGCCACTTCTGAATTCAGGTTTCTAAATTAACAAATGGTTAAATATTTTCCTTAAAAATATCAGAGAAGTATAGCATGCTGGGTTTTTTTCTCTCTTTTTTTTTTTAGCATGCTGGTTTTGTAATCAGGATTTTCTCACCTCTTCTCCGCTGTACTGCTTCAAACAGTGCAAAAACCGGCAAGTGTTAGAGAGCCAGAAGGAAACAGTTTCAAAATCATCACCTCTTTTCTGAAAGAGAGAATAAGCTTAAATGTGTTGTTTCTTTAGGGAAATAACAACCTGAAAATAACTGTACAGACAGAAGTCCCATATCTTTCAGTTACCATTATAAACGTTATAAAAATAAATCGCATTGCAGTTGTAAAGTCTTACATCATTGCTAGAGCATTTCAACCACTAGGTTCATTAGTTGTTTTTCACCTTGCTTTGTATCTGTTGTTTTTTTGCCGTGAGAAAATGACTCCCAGTGATTCACTGCAAATATTAGCTTAGCAGAAAAAAATTCACTAAGCCAGAGCAAACTTACTTTGGGGTTACTGAGGAGAATCAAAGGGCTAAAAGCACAAAAGAGAACCACAAAGACTGGGAAGCACTGAAACCCAAGTTAGGTTAAAAATCTTGTCAACGACATAAGATACAGCTGCTCAGCAGTGACTGGGCAACGAGATGAAGTCCTGAGCAGGGCAGTCGCCGGGGGAAGAAGCTGCCTGGCTCTTCATCAGGACTGTGGACATCTCACAAAAGGCCACTGCTAAACCAACACAGGAACACGAGACAGAGATACTTCAGCTCAGACAAGGGTGTGAGACAAGTGCACATCAATCTGAAATGGTGTCAAAGGGCGTTATGTTCTAATAACCTCTCTTCAATCTTTCAACAATTTGGTACAATAATTAGTTAAATTAGATAAAGGACTTCTTGCATTAAGACGAGAGGGAGAAAACGTTATGATCTGGTTTTATCGTCTCTGTCAGAGTTGACTCAAATAGTAAAGCTGTGTATCTAAGGACAACATAGCATCAACACCAAAAATGAAATGAGTTACACTCAGAAGACATTCATCAATTGTTTTTAACGTTAAATCTTCAGAAACTCCACGCTTCAGTCAGTAACCACCGTACAATGTAACTGCATAGAATGTCTTAGCAATAGGGACCAAGAACTACCATTTGTCCAACGCTCACGACCACGCTCTGGGGGAGGGTGTGTTTCATGGGTGCACAACAAAATGAATGTACTTAACACCACAAAACTGTAGGCTGAAAATGGTTAAATGGTACACTTTTTTGTTATGTATGTTACCACTATAAAAGATATTTCATGAGCCCTGGCTGGTGTGGCTCAGTGGATTGAGCGTGGGCCTGTGAACCAAAGGATCACAGTTCGATTCCCAGTCAGGGCACATGCCTGGGTTGCAGGCCAGTTCCCAGCAGGGGATGCATGAGAGGCAACCATACATTGATATATCTCTCCCTCTCCCCTTCCCTTCCCTTCTAAAGATAAATAAATAAAATCTTTAAAAAATAGTCCCAAATATAATTTCTTAAAAAAAGAATTTCATGAAAGCCATCTTAGATTTGAGAGCCCTCTGGGCATGTTACCTATCTACTTATCTCCATCCTAAAAGGTCTCCTTAAGTCAGATAATCAGAAAGCAAAGTGCCTGGAGCATATTCTCTTAGCTCCTTACAGAAACACCTGAGTTAAAACTAAGAATAATGTTCACTGTTTTTCTAGAGAGTCTGGAGGAGGATTATGCAATGTGTCTCAGTGATGACTGAGTTATCATGTGGGACTTTCTGCTCTATTACATAATTTTGCTGCCTTCTCCAGGGCTTCCCTTTCAGGTTAGCACCTGTATGTTGTTTCTCTTGTGGAATCAGGCATTTCAAGTTAAAAGGAAACTTATGGGTGAGCTGGAAAAAATGGGAAGAAAAGTTGGAAGAAAATTTTTAAATATTTTATCAGATATCTTTTTATATGAATGAGCCATATATTAGTGAACTTACTTAATATCTATTTTAACTACAGCATCATATTCCCTACATATAATGGACTCCACTAAATATTTTAAATTTTTAAGTGAGACCTTACAGCAAACTGTTTATCTATGAAGAAACAATTTATTCCACAATTAAATGCAATTATATCAAATTAACTTTGATTACTGTTCAACCCAGCCCTGCTTTGAAAGAACGTATGCAGACGATCTGTTAGAAAGAACGTTCCCTACAGTGGATGGCAGCAGTTAAGCCTGGAAAGTGTTCAGAACTGGCACCTGAGCTCTCGGCTAAGGACGGAGAAGTACTTTGATGCAGAGTCTGTCAGTAATATTTGTTATGAGAATTTTGTTGAATATGAACTGACCTTTAATACTTTTTTGATGCTGTTAATTGTTGATGTTAGCAACGACCTTACTTTCTGATCGTCATTCAGGTAGTCAGCATGTCGAACACACATAAATAGGATGTATGCTGGTAACCCTGGAATCAAATTGACTGCAACGCCACGTGGCTTCAGTTCTGAAAAAGAGAGAGAAGATAATCTTATATAACAGTGAGAGTCACGAGAAATGCTTTGAGAGATAATAAAAGCACAGTTCCCATGTAAGAGTCAATCACTCGGGGTAAATAGGTCACATAGAAAAGCGTATTTTAATGGCTCGTTAAGAGAAGTGCCTGAGTGGGAGCATGTGAATTTTAACTGTCTATGCAATGACAACCCCCCGATTTCCATCTCCTGCCCTGACTCTTCCCTTGATTTCCAAATGCCTTCTTGGCATCCTGGCTCAGACACGTCAAACTGAGCCCTTCCAAACCAAACTCGACTGCCTGTGGCACCGGCGCTTCCAGGAGTTGCCCCCCGTCTCAGCAAATGGCAGTTCCAGCCTGCTAGCTTCTCAAGTTATAAACCTTGTCATCATCTTTGACTCCTTTCTTTTTCTCACACGTCTAATCCACCAGCAAATCCAGTTGGCTACACCTACAAAACACATCGAGAATCCAGCTACTAGCTGCCTGAGTCTGGAACCCCACCATTTTCTCCCAGATTTTAGGGAGAGCTCCCAAATGGGTCTCTCTGCTTCATCCCTTGCTCCCCGGTGGTATATTTTCACACAGCAACCAGAGTAATTCTGCAAGAAAATGTAGGTCAGATCACGTCATTCTCGTTACGAAAATCTTTCAGGTAGGTTCTCACCTCATTCATTTACAAAATGAAGTCCTCACCGTGGTCTATGTGAGGCGTGTGGCCCTGTCTCCTCCGCAGGTCACTGGGCTCCAGTGAAATCAGCCTCCTTGCTGTGGGCTGAACGTGCCAGGCACACTCCCGCCCCAGCACCCACATGGGAACTGTTTTCTGCCCGGGATGTTCTTTCCTCAGATGACAGCATGAATTGCCTCCTTACTTCCTTGGCCTTTTCAAAAGACCACCTTATCAGAGAGGCCTTTCCTGACAACTCCATACAAACAAGAACACCTGCCTTCATTCTTTATCCTTGTTACCCCATTATATATTTGTTTTTTCCTCTATTTTCTCTCACACTGGAATGTAATAGGGACTTTACCTTGTTACTCAGTACCTAGAAAATGCTTGGCACATAGTAAAAGTATACTAAATATTTATTGAACTATGAATCTTTGCTTAAACTTTATCTTAAAAACCAGTGGTTCCTTAACGTTTTTTTAAAAAGATTTTATTTATTTATTTTTAGACAGAGGGAAGGGAGGGAGAAAGAGGGAGAGAAACATCAGTGTGTGGTTGCCTCTCGTGCACCCCGCACCTGGGACCTGGTCCACAACCCAGGGATGTGCCCTTACTGGGAACTGAACTGGTGACCCTTTGGTTCTCAGAGCAGTGTTTAATCTACTGAGCCATATCAGCCAGGGCAAATTTTTGCCAAATAAAGATCATGTTGAAACTTAAGCACCTGTGCACCTACATACAGTACTAAGTTTAATGCCAGGAACCTTAGGAACATTAAATCAGGTCTAACTGCCAATCGCACTGCTGTCACCCTGGTGCCTCGGGGAGGGGTGCTACGCAAAGGCTGAAAGGTTTCTGGCTTTCTCAGTTCCCAACACTCTCAGGCTGCGCACACTCCCTAATCATCCCCCACCCTCGTCTCAAAAGTACTCGTGCAGAGCCAGTGGGCTCACACTCAACCTTTAAAGGTCTCATGCTGCTCTGAAGTGCTTCTCCCATGCCCTTCACTTGTCCAGACCCCTTCTTCCATTGCTGGAATATTTTCCTGAATTCTTTTGTTATTTTTCCCCTATTACTGAACTGTTGTTATCGATATATTTAGTCATATACTTTCTAGGAAAGTAGGGAGAACAAATCCGGGAACTTAAATGGCCTAGAACAGTGGTATTCAACTGTGGCTACACGTCAGAATCCCTTGAAGGATTTTTTAAAAAATTAGACATGGCCAGGCTCTCCCCTCTAGCGATTTCTGATGCCAGCAGTCTGTGGTGGGGCCATACAACAATACTTTTCAAAAGCTTCCAAGGTCAGTCTAACGTGCAGCTAGAGCTGAGGAGGCCTGGCCTCAGGGGATCCTCACAGAGGGACTTGCCTCCGAGGCAAGTGTCCCTGCAGTTTGATGACACGTCACATGTCAGGACACTTCTGCAGCAATATAATGCAGAGTATGTGATGACGACTAAAGAAACTGGTGTTGAAAACTTCAAATATTAGTGACCAGTCTCTCCCACCACTGACACGTGTACCAGAGAGCTCTTTTGTCCTGTGCAGAACATGCTGCCCCGCCCCCCCCATTTTCTCTCGTTTATCGATGGACGCAGCCAAAGAGGGCTGTCTGCCAGCCAGCAGGAGGTCTCACCAGGAGCCAAACTAATTGGCACCTGGCTCTTGGGCTTCCTAGCCTCCAGAACTGGGAGAAATAAATGTCTGTTGTTTAAGGAAGAATAAAAAATAAGAATAGGAAAAAGAAAAGGAAAATACTTGCCCAGAATCAGGTTCTTAACAAGCTTTTGCTCGTCCTCCTTCTTGTACTCCAGCATTCCTTGGAAATCCTTCTCTTTCCTGGGAATGTTGACTGGACGGATGGGCTCATCAATGATCTGCCCTGGGGATATGCTCTCCGTCTGGCCCACTTCATGAAACACAAACACCAGAGGAAAATGTTTTCCAGGTAGAAAAGGTGAGAAGGTTCCACACTGTTATAATTTAAATGATAAATTCAACAACAACAGCAACACGCCGCATTTGCCACTTCACTGCCCCTTCTTTAAGTACCTTTTCTGCCAACATTGGCTGTAGATGCAAAACTGGGGGGTGATGCCACTGGCACCCACCAGTGCTCGGCTGCTCTCCATGTCAGAGAGGCTTACTTGATTCAAAAGCATGTTTTAAATAATAAATTTACTGTGTAATAAAATTAAATGTCCCCAGAGTAAGTGGTTTAACTTCTTGCTTAATGAATCATTATCAATCATGAATGATTAAGGATATTTAGGCTTTAAATCACAGAAGGAAAGACATAATAGTCTACAAGGAGGAAGAAAGCGTACAGAACGTTCCCCCTCACCTTGAACTCTTTGAATCTAGCCATTAAAGAAAAAGACCATTTACTTTAAATCTATCATTGCAATCAGTTTAGACCACATCAAGATACGTGACAGGATAGGGTTTCTTCATATTAGTTGATGTGAAATGTATCATTTTTTTACAGAGGCTTCCCAAGGCAAAGACCTAACTTTTCCCTGCTGTCCCTCACTCCCAAAGAACCCATAAGCAGATAAAACCACTTCTAATTAATGTGATTTCCCAAACACTACTCAGCTTTTGTTTTAAGTACAGCACTGTACGCCCTGCCTCGGTGTTGCACTGTTAAGGCACAACCACTGGCGAACAGTCTGTTAGACGTGACACCTGGCTGCTACTGTCACCACCACCTGCTGGAGAAGACTTATGCTAAGGATTAAAAAAAAAGTCTCCAGTATTGTCTCAAAATTGAGAGCTGAATGGGGAATGCAAGAGAAGGGACAGGGACACACGAGTTAGTCACGGTGGTGTTCGTGGAGACACACTAGCAGGCAGGTCGTTTTATCTGCAGGAAGGGCACAGCTAAGAAATCGAGGTGGAGTTCAGAGACTCGCTGAACAAATGCAGATCAGATGCATCAGAAAGTTTAATGTTGCCGACTCCACAAGGTGTCAGTCGTGCCGCTCCTGTCTCTCCCGGGCCATCCCTGTGTTAGTTCTCGGAAGCCAGTTCCACAGAAGGAGGTTATCGGAGAGAACACCCACCCCTGTCAGTGCTCTCGCTTACGGAGCAGAGAGGCTGGGGCACCCTGTGCACCTCCTGCTGCAGCCGCACACACCAGCACTTCCAGCGCTGAAGATCACCACTGTCCATCAACACTACAGTGGCTAAGGGGTGATCATCCTGTGATTGGACAAATCAGCTCTGTGGCATCCAGTGCTTCAGGTGCATGGTGCCATCTGGAAGCCACAGGGCTAACTGGAAACTGCATGTGTCCACGCAAGAGATAGGAGGTTTAGACTATTCCGTTTTACACATATCATTTCTGGAGTCAATTTAAACACAACAGCATCAGGATTTTGGAGTCCACACAAAGTGGCCTTCACAGCTCACATCCATGCTGCACATAAAATACAAAATAATAGCATCCTCGCTATCTGTGCTACTGGTTGTTTTCAGCCACAGAGATAATCCTAAGAGGGGAAACTGGGAGGAAATAGATTCAGTGTGTTAAGTTTACCAATAAATGTACCTATCTGGCTTCATGTGACGCAAAGAGAATGCTTTAAACCTAGTGATTTCATCATACCTATGGGGCCATTGATTATGAAATAACATTATTTTATATAACACTAACGAAGGAAAACACTGCCAATTAAGTTGTAACCCATCAACAGCTGTGAGACACATCCTGATTTCAGAGATGTTAAAATGTCAAAAACTGTGTACCTCAGAATTTATGAAATATGCTGAATATTTTTATTAAGAGATTTCATGTTTTAAAAGAAAGCTTCACTTTCCTTTTGTAAAATCTCTAACCAAGATATTTTTGGTTCTATATAAAAATGTCAGTTAAAATTTGCTATACTTCTTTTAAAAACTTTCTCTGCCTTTTTAAAAAGATTTTATTTATTTTTAGAGAGAAGGGAAGGAAGAAGAAGAGGGAGAGAAGCATCAATGTGTGAAAGATACATCCATTGGCTGCCTCTTACACACCCCCAAATGGGAACCTGGCCTGCAACCCAGGCATGTGCCCTGACCAGTAATCACACCGGTGACCTCTCAGTTTGCAGGCTGGTGCTCGGTCCACTGAGTCATACCAGCCAGGGCTCTCACTGCCTTTGAATTCTCCCTAGAGATTTGAGCCTTTAAAAAAACTTGGATAAAATATAGACGTTAGCTCAATATAACTTTGATTCATTTAGCAAGTCATCTTTGTACTAATTAAAATAAAATGCCAACCCTTATACAGCAGCAGTTAAATACAAAGTCTGAAAGAGAGAAGCCAGGATGCCACCTCAGTTTTCAAAGATTCAAGAGACCTTCGGGGACATTCAGTCCAATACACCATCTAATACTGACATCCTTTCAGAAAGACCTGAAGCATTCCCTATTTCTATTTCACAGATTCTTTGTACTTGAGGGAAAAATATTTCTAAACCTTTTTGTCCTGGAACAGGAAAGGACACTAGAATTTTTTTAATTCTATTCTCCCTCACTTTGGTACCAGGAAGATCTTGATTTCAGGCTTAATTGGGACAGCCAAGAAAATCCCTATAAATAGAGAGATGCTATTGGAAACATGACACAAAGGAGAGAGGTCAGCAGTCCTCAGGAGGCTTGAGTTCTGCTTATGGTTTGGCCACTAATTGGCTGAGACCTGGGACGTTGCTTAGAGTTTCTGGGCCTCAGTTTTTTGTCCCATAAAATGATTAACTCATTTCTAGAATTCTTTAAGTTCCAAATTCCTTGACTCTGTGAAAACCGAGATGGAACACCCACTCCTGGATTAAAATACAACCCAAAGCAGATCAAATTTTGAAGCATTCTCCATTTAGCTATGTAATTTCTGCTAAAATAATATATGTTGGCATTTTAAAAAGTTTTCATTGGCTTCTAAAACAATCTCTGTAATTAAGTGTAACCCATAACAGGAGGCAAGAGTCTTGCTATTTTCAACCAGAACTTAAGTATATTATAGTACATATTTAAAAAAATATAATGAGATTTTTAAATGTCCCCAGCTTTGTCTGTGTGACGGGGCAGAAGGACACGGGAAGGGAAGAGCGCGGGAAGAGTCTCGTCGCCTTTACTCTCTAATTTTGGGAGGTGGGGGAGCACTGCTCTCAGCCACTGGCCAGTCAAATAAAGATCTCATTTTATTCTTTAGACATGTATCACTTAATTCACCTTTTCTTAAGAATATTATAACATCCTTTTTGCTTAATCTATGAATTGCCTTCTCAAGTGCTTACTTATACATTTGTGAAAATATCTGGCAGGACAGTTTTAGCAGACGAATTGATTTCTGATTGATTACGGCTTAAAATTGCTAACACCTTGAAATATCCCAATCTATCTCTTCAATTAAAGCTGAGTAAAAACTTAAAATAACAAGTGAAACCATTAGTTTTAAATAATAATCTCACAAATCGATGCCCTTGAAATCAGTTTTTTTTTCCAAGCAAATACTCTGCTGTCTAATTATCATCTCATGATGTAATTAGTGCAGAGTTAAGTGCAGAAAAGTTCTCTGAATAAAGGTGTTTAAAGTTTTGCCAACAGACATTTAGCCTGTGTGTGCGACTGGAGGTTTAAAACACTATTCAGATATGTAATATCTGAAGCACATAATGCTAAAAGATTATATATAAAATATGACAACAAAGTAATCTGTTTTCTAAATATATCTTTCACCATGTGTATATCCAAGGGAATATTATACTTTTCACAGTACACATCCATGATGCCATTTATAGAATGATTACAATAGGTCAGACACTATGTTAGGTACTGTGCAAAAAGGGGAATTAACAGGTGGTCCCAAGCTCAGGAAGCTCACAGTCCATGGAGGAAGTCAATAATTCAAACAGAAAAACTGCTAAAAATATGACAGTGAAAAACTATAAAAGATGTGAGTCAAATAGTGGTACACAGAGGGCAGAACCGTAGGCCGGTCTGGGTGATCAGAAAGGATGCTCCTGAGGATGCAGCACACGTCTCTGATTTCAAAGGATGAGCAGAATTGGGCCAAGAGAAGCAGGCAGACCAAAGAGAAGAACAGTCATGGTAGGCCTGGCATGTTGGGGAATGAAGACCACACAGAGGGTGAGTCATGGTAACTGCTGTGAATGTTCCCACTGTCAGGGACTCTTCACTCTTAGAGCCTGGCAAGAATTAGTCAGAGTCACACAGAGAGCGGATGGGGAGTCAGACTGCACAGCATCAGTTTTGCTCAAAATGACACTAGTCTGCATAGACTTGAAGGCGATTCCCAAGAGGGTCCCTAAGTCTCTGGAACAGGGAGAGTGTTGTTGGAGTAAGTGCAGGATTAGGCCTTAGCCTGCTCACTGCCATATTCCTGGCCCCTAGATAAACGCCTACTGAAGGAACAAACACAGTAGTGCACAAGATGAGATTCATTTGTATATAATAACAACGGATGGTTAATTCATTCTCAAGGTATTTTCCCATCGTCATCATATATAAATCATGAGATGTTTTTACAAATCTTATTTCTTTATAATTATAATTCACTTTTTCTTATTTACTTCTCTTTTTATCTGCATTACATGGTTAAGTTCTCTGAGGATACAGACTTTGTCTTACTCATCTTAGTATCCTTAATACTAAGAAAACAGTAATAACTAAGTTACATATAGCATTTCTGTGTGTCAGGAACTACACTAATGCATTACATATGTTAACTCATTTACCTTTACAAACCACGTCAGGTAGACCATTATCATTCTCATTTAACAGGTGGGAAAAGTGAGGCATTGAGAGGTTCATAACTTGCCCAAAATCAGGTGACTAATAGCACAAGGCTAGGATCTGAACCCGAGAGACTTGGCTCCAGAGTCCGTGCTCTTATCCTCTATTCAGCGCCACCTAGCACAGTGCCTGACGGACAGAAGAGTCGCTGATGTTTGCTGAATGGATTCTCCTGCTTTGTAAATTTTCACTACAATGAAAAGAACATTTCCCCCCATCCTGCAATGAAAGTACCCACTTCACAGACACTAGGCTTGCTGAAAGTCATTTTTGTTACGGTCCCTGATATGCACACGCAGACCCATTAGGCCACTAGTATAGTAATATAAAACAAAGATTCAGCAATTGTCATAAAATATGTTTAAAATACCTTCTAGTTCACCAATTTTTTTGGCAAAAACTTTCAGTTGTTTTTTCAGTTTCCGTACAGTCTTATCTTGCTTTTCAAGTTGTTCCATCAAATCCTAAAGATAAAAGTGAGAAATATAACAGCAAGATCAAAACAGGTCTTCTAAAATGCACAGGAGGAAAGCAGCCACAAAACCACAGAAACAGTGCTGTTAGTTTCACAGAAAAGCTCATTGGTGGAACCACCACCTGGCTGACACTGGCAGGCAAGGGAAATGCAGCTACAACAAAAGCCAAATGTTAAAATATACAACGCAGTAAAATCCTTTACAGCGTGATGGATAGCAAGGCTCACTGCGGAGTCTTTTCCAGTAGACTCCATGTGGGCAAAACAGTTAAATGCCCATGAAATGTACTGCTATTCCAGTGGAATGTTTTCTTTTAAAGGGGAAGAGGCAAAATAAACTTGGATGAATACACAAAATGTTTTGTGGAAAGTTTTAAGGACAGTTGAACTTAGGTAGGGGCTTTTAACTTCTGACTTCCATCACACTGCAAGCCTAGCGTTAATAACAAACCAAACATGACAATGGACACAGGACCCTGACAGAGGTGACACCACTGGCTGAAAGACAGCTGTAGGGAGAAAGAGGTGTCGTAAAAAGTTTTTGAAGAGACCTCCTGGGGAGGAGCAGGTAGCCCCTCAGGTACAGAGGCTAAAAGTAGCGAAGAAGACAACAGAAAAGCATTCTGAGTTTACATACAATCATCCGTTTGTAAAGTGAAATCCGATATGATTGATACTTCTTAGGGTCATCTGCATATAATTCCTCAAAATACTGAAAAAACAGGCACAATGGATATTTGTTTTTCTCTATGTCTTTGAGGGAAATGCTACCTCTCAGCGAAATCAATTTTAAAATATTTTAAGACTTAATGAAACAGTATATACTCAAAAGTCTCTGATTTATTAGCTGCCACTGCGCTCTGATCTACACTACAAAGGTAGTGTAGATAACTCCAACTTTATACATATACACATACAGTGTCACATGCTCAGAGGAAACAGGTCAAAGCCAGGATGCCACCATTTAGCAGGTACACAAACTGGTGGTCTTCGGTCCCCAGGGGAGGCAGTTCTGTTCTGATTTCACTCCTCAGACCCTCTCACCAGTTGCTGCACTTTTTTGCTGCCAGCAGCCGCGCCAACAGTAGGGAGTGCAGACAAAATGGAAGTGAGAATAACAGCAATACTGGCACTCTCGTTTGAAGGTGGGAAGGTTGGCAAGAAGCTGTGAGCCTTTCCTAACAGGCAGCATGGGGGAGGCCTGTGAAGCATGTTCACTGGAGGAGGAAGAAAAACCATCTCTCTGTCTGTGCTGGGGGGTGAGTGGGAGGGCGGGTTGTGCAGGGTAGTGAAGCTGCTGTAATATTCTGCTCAGGTGCTCCCTAAAGAAATGTACAATTAAGACTGAGAAACTAAAATGACTTTGAAAAAGTGCATCATTCCCTGTATTTAAGTCTGAGTCCATTCTCCCGAATTAGTAGTCAGGGAGGCAGGAGGAGCAGCTGACCTGCAAAGAGTTTCCTAAACCTCAGACAAACTCATTAACTAGACTACCAGCTTACTTTATTTTTGTATGAGCTGTGGAACATTACCAAGAAAACTAATACTACAGACAAGGTTGTGTGAGAATGCTTAATCGACTCAGTGGGAGAACAATGGGAATGTGCCACCCAGAAGCATCTCTACTGCACGGTTTCCCCTTGTATTTGAAGACAATCATTTATAAGCAGCGAGTTTATGCAATGATCAATCGTTTTTATATTATTTAGTATATTTATCAATTCTTAGGCATTTAAGCATTGTTAGTTAAATTTAAGCAACAACAAACTTGAGTAAAGAAATGACATTTCAAAAATAGTTCATGATTCAAAAGATTTCCCCCACAAATCAGTGACATTTCAGTCACTTTGGAAAGAGTCCAAACACTGCCCTCAGCCTTCTCTGCCCTTCCCACAGGGCAGCCCCCGCAGGCTGCTGTCCTCCTGGCCTCACAGGGACAGACAGGCTGGGAAAAGAACGCCTGTGGGTTTTGCTTCTGATTAATATAGACGATAGTTACACAGATGGCACTAAAAACTATCTGTAATGTAAAAGGATCACTAAAGGAGTAACGGAGGGATAATTCAGATGGTTACATCATCAGAGAAAATCCAAACTATTTATTACAGATCATTACAACCCTGAATTGAAACAAAAAAAGACAAAACACTACCAGTCCTAAATAGTTTTTCTCAAAACCAGGCTGACACTACAATATAGATTTTATATAGAAACATGGATATCGAAAGCCTTGCATACAGTCGGGTGATACCCTTCAGGCCCTCCAACTGAGGTCTGAGAAAGCCTTCTGTGAGAAACACAACCTGCACACGTGCCTGGTTCATTTCTGCCAACGGAGTCCTACTTTCCTCACTCCGTCTCTGTCGAGTAAGAGCGTAACAAGTGTGGGGCAGTGAGTTTTCCCGACAAGAAACTAGGAGCAACCTGCAGAGCTCGGCACTGCCTGCTGGGGAGCGTCTGGGCCAGGCCCCTGTCCTCACCAAGTTCTCGTTGGTCAGCCGGGTGATCTCATGCTGCAGGCTGGCCTCGATGCGGGCCTCGGGGGGCAGCTGCAGGTTCTGGGCCAGCAGCTGCTGCTGCCGGTTGTTCTCTTCCTTTAGGCTTTGGATCTCCCCGCGGAGGGCTTCGGCCTCGTTCTCGTGGCTCCTCTTCTGAGACTGGAGCTGGGATTCCAGGAGCCTGTGGAAAAGCCACCCAGACAGGAAAGAGAGATGACACAAGAGTTCCTGCTTGGTGCGGGCAAGGCTTCGTGCTCACTTCAAGGGCAGGAAAAGCGAGGGTGCAAGCAACTGTGTAACTTCTGACCTGACTACGGTCAGGAAGCTCAAACAAGACCAGAAAAGGATGCAAATGCTCACATCTGTGTCTTTCTGAATTGTGGACCCTGCCACAGCATCACGTTCTCAAAGGCCTTGAGAAGCAGGAGAGTTTTAGCTTTTATTCTTCACCAGAATGATGAGTAAAATAATCAATTAAAAGACACAGCTTTAATCTGGCTGACTACATTTACAAACTAGCATTTAAGTTAGCAAAAACAGTACTTTTGCCACAAAATAACTGCACTACAGAGCAAGATTACAAACTCCTGGTCTAATTACATATGCCTTTAAGAATTTCAGCATTTCTAATTTCAGGCAGAGGATACAATCAGAGTCCCAGTTTTTTACTATCTACTCTTATCTGTGAAGAACAGAAAGGCTAGAGTGCTCCTCTGAAATATATACAATTTGCCCAAATCTGGACAGGTAGTTCTGAAATTTCATATAAAATATTTTAAATTTGTCATCTTCTTTGTCCCCATAAACTTCCATATCAGTAACCTAAATCCTAAAAAGACATGGTTTTAGACCATAAATATTAATAGGACCAACAAAGTGGATCACTGCTTCTCTGAGCACAAGCACACATGTTAGTTGCTCCGTGGGCAGACCACGCCACTGTCAGCGAGAACAGCAGAGAGAAAGCGCGTGCTCCCACTGCCTTGCATCCCTCACCCCCACCTCTACATTCACCCCTTTTCTAAACACAAAGTTACAGTTAGAAATTAATTAGCACGAAGAAGGAAAAGATGTTCTTTTACTCTAATGCCCTTGGTTACCAACTGCTGGGCAAAATGTATGAATGCTATTGCCAGCAAACTGTTAACAGAAGACTAAACATATTTTAGTGAGCACAAAATCTCAAGAATATTTGAACCAGTAACACCACAAAGTTAATAACAATGGTTTATGAACAGAACAAACAGAGCAGAATAAGCAGAAGCCCCTTGAACAAATAGCATATTAGGTATTTTTTACAATTTAATCACTAAAATGGTTATTTTTATGAGATTCTTAAGACACAAATAACACTAGAGCAGAAGAGTGTCTGTGTTAGAAAGATGTTGCTATTTGAATTTTATTTGCTTTCCCCTAAACATATTAACATGTTGAGTCTGGGTAATTATTTTGAGCTGCAGCAATGCTGGAAACCCACCAGATTTGCTGTTTCACAATCTGACCTTCATATAAGCACACAGAATGCCAAATCGTGTGCTAAATACTGCTGTTAGGCAGCCTGATAACACTGGGTTGGCCAAAACGTTTGTTTAGTTTTTTCCATATGATGGGTCTAGTAGTGCTTAGTTGTCTTTAATTTCATTCGAAAACAATTTTGTTACATTGTATTGTGACAGCTGTCATATCAGCATGCATTAAAAAACATAAAAATTGGTGAATTTTGTGCAGCTATTTTAATATTGAAGATGGAAGAAGATACGCAACATTTTCGGCATGTTTTATTATTTCAAGAAAGGTAAAAACGCAATTGAAACTCAAAAGATTTGTGCAGGGTATTGGAGAAGGTGCTGTGACTGACTGAATGTGTCCAAAGTGGTTTGTTTTGGCCAAATAATTCTTTGCTGTGGGGCCGTCGGATGCACTGGAAGGTGTTCAGCAGCTCCTCTGGCCTCTACCCCCTACAAGTCAATAGCAGGAGATAGCTGACATACCCAAATATCCAAATCAATAAGGTTACTGGTGAAAATGAAAAATGTGTCTTTTATTTTACAGAAAAAGCTGAATGGACTTTTTGGCCAACCTGATAATATATAAGAATGCAGCCATATCGCCATAGGCACATATCCATTAGACTGATAATTATTCCAAACAAGGAACCACTAAGTAATAGGTATAATCTCTTCCCCACAGTAGTTTGAGCTCTAGTTGAAAGGTTTTGGTTTTCTTCCAACTCCTTGTGAGATACTCTGAAGTTTTAGTGCCTGAAGGGAACACCGATAGCATCTTTCACTAATGGGCAGTAACTCTTCTATACTCCATCACTCTCTTTCAGCTTTAATAGCACTGCCTAGGTAAAGAGGGTTTTTAGGAAGGTATCTGGCTGAATGCTCTAAGTTTTACTGAAATTTACCTAGGAACACAATTAATGTACAAGAAATATAGAGTTTAAAGTCAGGAGGCCACTGTTAGTAAGAAAAACAACAAATTAATAACATTCCATTTTGAGGAGACAAATATAACCTGTTGGCTTGTTTTAACCCTTCATAAACCAGCCACAGCTCTCCATCCTCATTCAGCTCATGGAAATCCATAGCAGATGATCTTCCATGCAAAAGGAACAACAATGCAAAACACAAAGGAATACGGGATGGGAATGAGATGATGATGGTCAACAGCATCACACGGTATATCAATATTTTACTGTCAATATTATTGATTTTGTTAATTACAGATAGCTTCAAGATGTTATTACAAAAATTATTTTTGGTTAATTTTTTAAAAAATTGTAACATATTAATGGGTAGAAAATAAAACAAAATAATCAAGGATCTACAGCTATTTTTCCTGCAAAATAAGAAGTGATTCAAAAGATGATAAAGTTATATGTTTTTAACATTTTATTCATCTAGCAGAGTGATCTTATTATATTAGAGACTAACCACAATAGTCACACACATACAGAGTGAAAGGTGCAGCTGTCACCCTCGTGAGACAACCATCGCAATCCATTTCAAAATGAAGTTTTGACATTATTATCAATGAAGTAATAAAAATGATATTGTGGAGTGTTTGCTAAGTGTCAGTTTTACCCTATATTCTTCTGCACATATTTCTTCATTTAGTTCCCCCAGTAACCTGATCCCGGTCATTTGCCACAGTGCAGAGAAAGCCATGGAGGCTTAGAAGCGAGATACCTGGAGGTTACACGGGGGAACGCAGGCGAGCTCAGGGCTGTCTGACGCCACAGCCCAGGTTCTCAGTCCTCCTCCTAGACCTCTGTTGTGGAAACGATGTTTGCATCCAACAGATTCCAGAGCACGCTCTTTTATTTTCCACCTACCACCTATTCCCGAAGAGCTCATCTATTTGCACGGTCTCAATTGTATTATTACATGCTCACGACTTCAACATTCACATGTCAGCCCACACCTCTCTCCTGCTTTGGATCTATATTTTCAGATGCCTAATGGATTTCTCTCCTCGGATGCCTTCCTAGCTCCTTAAATTTAATTTCTGTAAATCCAGCAATCATCTCCACCCCATACTTCCCTACACCCAGATCCAGGATCAAAAATGGCATCATCACACACAAGCAAGTGTCCACAGCAGACACTTGAAAGTCACCTTTCACCACTCCCTGTTCCTCACTGACACATCCCATAAAACACAAGGCTTACTGACCTCATCTTCTTCTGTATCTTTCAAAGCGTCCCATTTCTTCAATCCCAACTGCCACCAACCAAGTCAAAGTCACCATGATCAATCATTCGATTACAGTAATAACTTCCTAACTGGTCTTTATGCCTTCAACCTGGTTCCACTACAATCTAGTCTCTAACGTAAATGCCAGGGTTAACTTTCTAAAACTCAAACTTCATTCTCCTACTTAAAATCTTTCAACCGCTTCCACTACCACTGAAGTGAAGTCCAAATTCTCTCAGCCATCTCCCCAACAGCCTATAAACTCTGTGAATGCATTTACCTTGGGGACTGCTACTACTCCCAGCATGTGGCACAGGGCCTGGCATGAAATAAGCATGCAATACGTATCTGGTAATGGAATAGCTAATGGATGAACAGTGTAATCTAGCTATTTTTATACTGACACATTCTTAAATGTGTCAGATATAAAATGTGTTATTTATAATTTAAATTCATAAATTAAAATTCAAGTTTAACCTAGTACTTTAGTAAACATTCTCCACTCTTCCCCATAAAAGAAGATACTTAGTTTGTGAAGTATTTCTATATACTAATCATGATACTATACATCAGGAGACCCAGACTGTACACTGACAATAAAAATCTCCAGAATTGTCTTTCTCTGTGATCATCACTGGCCATATTCTTTTAAGCATGTAGTCTTTTAAGTTCAGAGTTCAACAGCACTATGGCTCTGTTGAGAAGGTGGTGAGAGGAAGGCTGGCAGAATTCCAGAGATGCGCTTTATTCTGTGATATAGCCTCAGCTACAGAAAAAGCTTTAGGGAAGTTCAGTCATTAGTGATGGTTCAAATCCTGCATTCTCAGCCAGCCCACCTAGGATTCTTGAGTGTAGAGTAACTGAGCTAAGTGCCACCTGCAATTTCACTCATATTTGGAGTAAATGCAATAAAACCAGAGTTGGGATTTTTGTAGAACATTTTAGGGAACGTGACAAAAATGTGGTCTCAAATATCAGGGTCCCACCCTAGAAATTATAGAACCTTTTTAGAATTATATGGCTAACACTAATATTATTCCAGATACTTCATCATTTCTCTTCACATTAAATTTTTAAAAATTTTTTTCAAGATTTTATTTATTTATCTTTAGAGGGGAAGGGAAAGAGAGAGGGAGAGAAATATCAATGTATGGTTGCCTCTCATGTGTCCCCTGCTGGGAACTGGCCTGCACCCCAAGCATGTGCCCTGACTGGGAATCGAACTACGGTTGTTTGGTTTGCAGGCCTGCGCTCAATCCACTGAGCTACACCAGCCAGGGCTCTTCACATTAAATTTTGATTATTGAAAGCTGCATTTGCCCCTACAAACCTTCACAAATAACCAGCCTGGACAATGCATAAACGTGACTACCCAAGACAGGCAGTCCAACAGTGACCAACTTGGTTTTATTCTCTAGGCTCAGACCTTAAAGATACAGACACATAACCCCTTGATACAAAGAACTTTTCCCTGACACCTCTCATGAAAAATGCTACCTTATGTTATGAGCTTTTATTGACTATATTGAAAAAATTGGATTCCCTTTGAAGGTCAGATAGCTACTAACACAATAAATAAATACTTTGCAACTGTACTTGAACAACAATAAAAAATGTGAAAAATAAATAAATACTGATACTAACAGCAGTTAAAAAAAGAGGCTTGAAGACTACAGAGCAATACAATTAAACAAAAATGGAATAAACAGGATCAACTTACCTGTTTGTTTCTTTCAAGCCAATGTATGCTTGTGCTATTTCGCCTTTATCTTTCATTTTCTGTACATCTTCCAAAAGTATTGTGGAATCTGTCATTGTATTCTGAAGGGGGAAATGACACATTTCCACATTAGAATCAACTCAAAAGCTTTGAATCACATACAACATATTTATGTGTTTCTGCGTTCCAGCACAACTCTGCCCCTCCAGAGCACCAGCTCCATGGAGTCTGCAGAAGTATAGAGGACAATGGGGCAGAGGCAGTCCAGAAAAAGAGGAGCCATTTCCCTGGTTATTACATATGTGTGTGTTTATCTATCACATATTGCATATATGTATATTACACACATGTTTTACACATATCATAGAATATATGTATGTATGTAATACATGCAGCATTAGAATAACCAGGCAAATGGAATACACACACACACACACACACATCTTTTTTCAGCAACACATACATGATGTAAAATGCACACAGCCCATCAGTTACTTTATTTACAGGGCTGTGGTATCCCAGAATCTCACCGCGTCCACAGCAGAGCATTAAGGATTCTCTAGAGGACTGAAGGTTCCTCTTTTTCTGGACTGCCTATGCCCCACTGTCCTCTATACTTCTGCAGTATATATATATATATATGTAAAATAGGTTTCATATATTTAAAATATACACATACCTCGAAATACATAAATAGCATTAGAACAAAAAACAGGCAAGAACTCTGAGTAGTGAAATGGACAAAGCTATTCTTCCTACTATTTTTTGATCAGTTACAATAAAGCAAATGCTCTAATAAAACACTGAGAGTTTGATACAAAGCTCATTCTTCCACGAAAAACTCAGCACAAAAAAGGTGGCATTCCGACATATGCTTCGGCACACATCTATACATACATATGTAAATGGAAAGAATTTAGCTCCTTGTAAATATCTCCTTCTGCTGTTATTCAATTCTTTTTCCTCTGTTACACTATTACATGGTATATAAGCTTTTTGAAATAAATGTCTGGCAGGTCAGAATAACTAATGATTTTGTATAAAAAGAATTTTTCTCCTAACATTTTTACTTCCTTTTTAATTTTTCCTTTTCGGTCTAATCTGTCTGACAGCCACTGGAATTTCGAAATTTTGCTACTACTCAGCTACTCTGGACCTCTCCTAAACAATGGCAAAAACAGACAGTAAGAACCACTGTTCTATAGTCTCTAAAAAAGAATACACTCTAGAACCCCAGGGGAACTCTATTTGTCTAAATAGCATATATCTGACCCCTCAGTCAATGTTTGCTCTGCAGCCAGACCACATCATGAAGTGGTGTTACTAGAATACACTTCAAATACCAGAGTCTTAGAGACCAGTTTCAAGATAATTTTAATACCAACTGGAGGCCCACAAATACTTGCTTTTGAATTTCGGTGTTTATAAGAAACATCTTTTTCTAAAAAAGTCTCCTTTTCTCCTAATACTATTATTTTGTGAGTTTATAAATGTATTCTTAGAGAAGACCAAGTGTAATCTGATAAATGCTATTAACAAAACTTTGTATTTTATTGAATTTTAAACACAGAGTTCCTCTTTCCCTGAAAGTCATAAATCCTTTCTACTCTATAAAGGGCCATACTCAGATTTTTAAGTTTTAAGCAATAACTCTCAAAGGCCCAGGTTTTACAATGTATTCTCTACACGTATTCTCTGATATCTGAGAACCTACCTATAGGATGTGGTTTTGAACTTCTAGTAAATTAAGTAACTTGATCTAATTAACTGATGCAAAGGAAAGATGGGCTTCTTAATATGTTGCTGTCCTGACAGTGAGCAGCTAGCCCTTCCCTGTCTGGCCGATCGCAGCTAAGAGGTGCTGGCTGCAGCCCGGGATCAGACTGGACAGCCAGCATTAGGAAGTCCCCGACTCACTGCTCAGTTCGCCTCCCCTAACCAGAAGTCCTGAAACGGCTGCAACCTGCAGCAAAATCCCACCCTTCCCCCGGTGTGCGCAGCAATCCAGGCTCCTCTTCATCCTTGCCCAACCAACCCATAGCTGGCAGACGTGAGAGCAAGGGAGAGCCTGTGCTTTTAGGTGTGCTCCACGTTAAGGGCCTCTCCCCTTGAGGATGGACTACCATAACTTCCACAGTGAGTCACAGAGCTGACCGTGGACTAGAAGTCATGAAGACCTCTCTGTGAGCCAGACTACTACACCCATATCTTCCCACTGACTTCCCGAACAAGAACGGGTCAAAATAGGAAATCAATTTGCAAATATTAAAATAGACTAGGTGGCCAGAAAGCATCAATTGCATATACTGAGGGATATTTGTAAACTAAAATTATGATTAAATAGTATTTACTAAAAATTTTATAATTACCTTGTCATCCTGAAAATCACAAGTCAGCAAGCACAAAAAAAGAGGAGAAAACAATAAACCCTTAGTTCCATAAATAAATTATATCATTGAGTTTCCATTCTAACAAATAAACTGTAAAAAAAACCATGAATTGTTTCTCCTAAAACTAACTCAATAAATTAATATTCATGGAACTGATATGAGGTGGACATTACTATATATTTGTCTTAATTCTCAGGGACAAATACTTGAAATTCTTTCAGCATTTTTTTCTAATTGTAAAGTATTCCTGAGTATGTGAGAAATGACCCTCTGTCAATGTATATGAGTGAAATTCTTTTCCTAGGTCTGTGAGAGCGGCAGTAATGCCCTGATAGGAGGTCATTTGTCCAAGTAAAGCCTCCCAGGTGGATAAACCAGACCTGGCTGGGCCGAACCATCACCTTGCTCACTGGGTGTCACCACTGTCCTGCAAAGAAGCTGCGAAATGATGCGTCTATGAGCAGAAACTGAGTGGGACGAACAGCCCTGGGGTATGTGGAAGATTTCAAATAGCCTCCTGGACATTTTCCCTAGGAGAAAACAAGCTGCTGCCACACGTAAGCTGGGAGCTTGGAGAGCAGAAGCCTTGGTTAGGCTTCGGTTAGTTGTCACATGGAATATGTGAGCTGGGTAAGTGACAGGGTGTGATTCCAGAACTATGTGTTCTGTTAGATGGACTGTTTTACGCCCTTTGGTTCATTTTTCTTTTTCTTAACTTTTACTGAAGCTTCTTCTGAGAATACCAGTTTGTAACATGGGAACCAGACAGAGAAATCCCGAGTGTGGACTCTGCTCCAGCTGGCACGCAGGGGAAGCCTGGTTTCTTGAGTGGTCATCATGGAAACCAAACTGAAACAGCCCTAAGGAAGGTGAGAGGTATGTACGGAGCCAAGCCAAAGGAGAGATTCCGTTCTCCAACTTCTCATTTCAGACTTAAGGTTTGTGCTTATTTTAAAATGAGGAAGGACATTTCTTCATAGAAGTCCATTTGTTACTGGGCTATTCCAGAATTTGATATTTTCTGGATCAGTTAATCCTAGGTGAGAGTTACTGTTATGAAATCCAAACATATGTGCTGGGTCCGCTGTCTTTTTAAAAAAAAATTTTTTAATGATTTTACTTATTTTTAGAGAGGGGAAGAGAGAGGGAAAGAGAGGGAGAGAAGCATCAATGTGTGGTTGCCTCTGGAGTGCCCCCTACTGAGGACCTGGCCTGCAACCCAGGCACATGCCCTGACTGGGAATTGAACCGGAGACCCTTTGGTTCGCAGGCTGGTGCTCAATCCACTGAGTCACACCACCCAGGGCTAGGTTCACTATCTTAATCATATGCAGAACTACCGTTCTTTAAGAGAAGCACTCTCAGATCTTTCGAGTATCTAGTTCACCATATATCACAGTCATATTTTATATAGCATGTCACGCAGTTTGAATAGTTGATTGCCTCAAGTCTTGGTAACACTTCGCTACGGGAACATGGGCAGGGACACAGGCCAGGCTTCAAGATGATTACTCCGATCATCTTTGTCTGATGGCAAGCGACAAAAAGGCCCATTTCTAATCAGCACGTGGCAGCACTAGGTCTCAAAATACCTGATGACAGGGGAGGACTTCAAAGGCCATCTATATCCTCTAGCATGATCCTTTTTGCTGAATCACTAAACACAGCCCCTCCCCGCTGGGACGGCTCCCGCCATTAAACAGAACTCCCTGAAGTGAGCGGAAATCATCTCCAGGTAACTTCCACTCACTGACCTCATTTCTAATCTTTTCATGTTATCTTTCCAATTAAACAGGCTATTTCAACAAACAATTTTAAAGTTGTATTAAAAACTTCTCATGGCAAGACAATTTATGAATTTTTGTACTTAATAACATTTAATTTTTGATCAAAATTTATTGTGGCCAAAGTAGTACAAAAAATTAATTTAAAAAGCCCTGTGCTCATGAACGACAGATGAGACTTTGAAAACCATCTGGGTTTCCCTTGCTCTTTGCTCACTCCAATTGACATTTGCAACAGTTTTAAAATAGCATTGAGACTCTTTTTAAAAAGTGATAATATCCTTGTTTACACTAAAAGTGTTCCTAAGTGTTTGCTTCATTATACAATGGACGGAATGGACATAAAGAAACAGAGGCCAGCACCCAAACACCCTCTCTAGCCACTTGCTTGTGCTTACCTTGGGTTGGATGGCCTCTTTCTGGCTCACCAGCTGAGACCTCAAGATGAGGACTTCCTCCTTGCGGACATCAAGCTCCTCACTCACGGAGGTCAGCTGCTCCATGAGCACACGGTACGCCGGTGCACCCGGAGCGGTCACCTCCGGGGCACTCTTCTCACTAAGGGCCTTGCGTAATTCATTTAGCTCATTTTTCAGTTTTTTGTTTTCTGATTCCAGTTCTTGACGCTGGGTGAAGAGACAAAGAATAGTTCATTACAGTCATCCTCAACTTTACGTTGGAATGCTCGTCTTTCCCTGAGGTGGCAGAAGAACTCTGCTAGAAAAGATCCTCAGAGCTGTGCCAGTGAATGTCTTCCCAGGCTCTACTGGGAACTTTGCTCTGCAAATTAAGGAAGTCAGACATTGAGTAGAATTTAGCAAGGTAAATGGCAGTTAGCTTCATCAGCCCCAATTCCCGAGTCAAATTTATTCCAGGCCTGCCCAGGTTGCGTTCACAGGCCTGGAGAGATTGCCACGTTCCAAGAGATGAGTTCAGCCCAGTCCTAGGAAGCCCAGGTTTTGTTTGTGGGTAAATAAATATAGGGGCAGCTATGAGGGTCCAGCTAGTCAGGTTATTTCCAATGAATAGTTCAAATGAGTAGATCCCTGAAATAAGAGTAGCATCCTCTTATTTTCTTTGTAAATCAGAATGGAAAGACCACTGAAATCTTAGGCTTTTAACTTCTAATTAAAAAATTACATCACTTAAATTAATAAAATTCCCTTTGGTCTTTCGATGACAACAAATAATACTTTTTTCACACTTCTTTCCTACGTGAAATGCTTCTGAAGTTGCTGGCAGAAGCTCTGAGAGGCGGGGACAGAAAACGGGCTGTCTCCTCCTTTAGCCACCCAGATGGGCATACATACCCTTTACCCCCACACTGGCACATACTACCAGCCACCCTATGCCACCAGCTGGTGCTGCTCTCTGCACATTCTGCTCCAACAACGGCAATTAAACATTAAACTGTATTTACTGGCACTAAAATGCAAATGTCACAGAGTGCCAGCTGAGAAACAGTGAAGTAGACAGTCATGTAAAAGCACCACGGTTACATGGGAAACTAATACAAAATATTTTATATTGAATATAAACTGTAGTTAAAATTTTTTAAATATAAAAAACAATTAAAGACACTGTGGTGCCTTATTTAGTACATGAGATAAGACCTTATGATAGTGGACATGAGGTACCTAGGTATAAGGATAAAATATTTTATTGTTTCTTTCAGAAAGGCAAACTTGAGTTTGTAGCACTGTATCAGACCTTTCAACATGTTATAGTAAAATTATTTAAAGTCCTTTTTTTCTATTTAAGAATAAATAACCCCTTCTTTCATGAATTAATCCATTCTTATGTGAAAAAATAATGCTCCTTCTTATACCCAGTCTCCCACCAACTGGTAATCAGATTTGCATTGCTCATTCCTGCAACAGAAGACATATGACTGTCTTTAATACGACACTTAAGCTCTGAAGCAGTGTTTCCCAAACTTCAATGTACACCAGGATCACCTGGAGGACAGGTTGCTGGGCCCTAACCCTGGAGTTTCTGCTTCATGGATACGTGAAACAGACCGACAGATCTCAGAGGAGAAAGTGGGGCGGGGGACTTGATAAAAGAAGGTAAAGAGATTAGCCAAAAACATATATGTGTAGCCTATGGACACAGACAACGGTGTGGTGACGGCCAGGGGACGGGGAGGTGGGGGCTGGGTGAAAGTAGGCAAAGGGCGGGGGCAACGGGGGCCATCTGTAATAGTGTCAACCATTAAAAAAAAGAATTGTGGGTTTGGGTAGGGTAGAGGACAGGCATTCTCCATACCAAGATGCCATACAGGCTGGGGAGGAAGAAGTAATCAGTTCTGGACAGTGGGAAGTAGCTAATCGACAGAGGATAGGGGTCTATTAATGTGCATAAATTATGTATGAAATCACAGTGTTAGGAAATAATATATCAGGATTAGACTTGAAGTAGTATTACTGAAAAATAAAAAAACCCTTCTGGATACTTTAGAGAAATCCTAGGAATTGTCAAGTATACATAAAGGCTTAAAAATAATATGATTTTTCAAAGGACACATGGGCAAAAACTGGGGGGGTGGAAATGGGAGGGTGGTGGGGAGGGCTGGGGGACGTTGGCTGGGATGGGAGTAAAAGACAGAAAACTGTACTTGAACAACAATTAAATGAAAAAAAATAAATTAAAAAAAATATGAGTTTCCTTACACTATTTTGTGGCTTTTCTAACTTTCAGCTTTGTTTGGTTTTAATCATAAACCTTATCATAATTTTCCAACTATTCTAAGACTATACTTTACAAAAGTAGAAAATACTAAAAACAAATGACTTAAGCAGAAAATATCAGAAAAATAAATTTAACTTCCGGCCAAGATGGAGGCTTAGGTGGAGATACTGTGCCTCCTCGAACAACCAAGATTAAGGACAACGAAGATTTAGAAACAATATCACAACCAGAACGCAGAAAATTGAACTACGGAAGTCTGACGACCATTCAACCAGACCAGTAAGAGGAGTGGAGTAGGCAGAGAGGGAACGTGGCAGGAAAAGGCAGTGGCTGGCAGACCCAGGCCCCCAGGGAGCATAGGTGGCGTGGACCTTGCAGACCCCAGATGTGGTTGGCTGACTGTAGACACACATTCGCCTGCAGACTAGGCAAGAGTGGGCAGTGAAACGGACCACACAACCCAGGGTCCCAGCGACAGGAAACAGAGCCTAAAAACACTGATTGAAAAGGTGCTGGGAGAGACTCCCAGACTCACAGGAGAGGTCGTTGGGGAGACCCGCAAGGTCCCGGAGCGTGCATAGGCCTGCCCACCTGGGAACCAGTGCCGGGGGGCCCAGTTTGCTTGTGGGAGGCCGCAGAGGGGACGCAAATCTGAGAGAGTTAGAAATAGGCACCATTGTTCCCTCTCTGACCCTGCCCCCACAGATGGTGTCACAACCCAGAGACTAGGTTGCCCCACCCTGGTAAACACCTAAGGCTCTACCACCCATACGTAACAGACACCACCTGACCAAAAATGACTCTAACAGAAGTACAGCTCAAAGCCCCAGAGCCAATACTTTTAAGCAAGCAAGAGACAGCCAATCTATCAGATGCACAGTTCAAAGCACTGGTGATGCTCACAGAATTGGTTGATTTTTGGTCACAAACTAGATGAACAGATGAAGGCTATGCTAAGTGAAATGAAGGAAAATGCACAGGGAACCAAAAGTGATGGGAAGAAAACTGGGACTCAAATCAATGGAGTGAACCAGAAGGAAGAAAGAAACAACCAAACAGAAAAGAAGGAAGAAACAAGAATTCAAAAA
>PVKM010008710.1:0-38462 GCA_004027735.1 Carollia perspicillata
CAAAAGAGACCTTCCAGGCAAGAAGGGGCTGGAAAGAAGTATTCCAAGTCTTGAAAGGCCAGGACCTACATCTAAGATTGCTCTATCGAGCAAAGCTTTCATTTAGAATGGAAGGGCAGATCAAGTGCTTCTCAGATAAGGTCAAGTTCAAGGAGTTCATCATCACCAAGCCCTTATTATATGAAATGTTAAAGGGACTCATCTAAGAAAAAGAAGATAAAAAATAGGAACATTGAAAAGACAACAAACCTACAGTTATTAACATCCATACCAAAAACAAAAGCAGACTAAGTGGACAGCTAAGCAGGAGTGGAGCCACAGAAATGGAGATTATGTGGAAGGTTAGCAACAGGGGAGTGGGAGGAGGAGCGGTGGGAGAAGGTACAGAGAATAAGTAGCATAGATGGTGGGGAGAAAATAGACAGGAAGAGGGCAAGAGTAGTGTGGGAAATGTAGAAGCTAAAGAACTTATGACCCATGGACATGAACTAAAGGGGGGGAATGTGGGTGGGAGGGGGTATGCAGGGGAATGAAGGGGGAAATGGGACAACTGTAATGGCATAATCAATAAAATATATTAAAAAAAGAAAAAGTTGATTTTGCTTTGTATAGGATTATGTGTTATATACAAGTCAACCACACAACAAACAAAGGAAAAGAAGTAAAATTCAGACCTATAAGCAAACTCATTAGTAAAAGTGTAATAACAGTTCTATATACAATAGATAGGTGTGACTGAAGTGAAGAAAAAATATTGTTCAAAGGTGTATTTTTTTATTCTCTGTCTAAACACCTGCATATAGAAAACATGTTAATAGTGGTTTCGAAGCAAATTTTAATGGCTGAAAAATGATTTAAAAATAGAATATTTACAGTACGCCAGAGCACTTGCTTGTAATCTGTCATCTATATAAGGACTTCAAAATGTATTAGCCTTAAAGGAAAGACTCCAGACAAATATTGCAACTCAAAATGTTCAGGCTGATTCAGGTAATATAACTATTTTAGACACACACACACACAATGCACACAGCCTCAAGGCCCAAATATGTGTTGATGCAATGCTATTAATAGGCCTTTGCTTTAGATCTTAAGAGACTGGAATAATCACACAACTCATGAAGAAAGATAAAAGCACTTCATGGAAAAACGTCATTCTTAATTCAGAAAAAGAGTTAACATAGAATGCCTGATTGCTTATCATAGAAAGTCTCTCTTACAAGTTTGGACCTTGGCTAGTGTCTGGGAATTAGATTTCAGAAGCATTTACACCATTTCCAGAATTGGTAAGTGTGGCTCACTGTGCATAAACTTTGTACAAATATTAAGTTTATACTGAATACCGGCTTTCCTTTTGGGAGTCTGGAACTTGGGTACATGCCAAGCAAGAGGTGTCTATATGACCAGCCACCAATAAAAACCCTGGGCACTGGATCTTTAACAAGTTTCCGTAGTTGGCAACAGTTCACATGTGTTGTCATACTCATTCTTGATTCCACTGGGAGAGGACTCTTGGAAAATTGCCCCTGGTTACCCCTGCACTTCACCTTGTGTGCCTTTCCTCTTAGCTGATTGTGCTTTGTGTCCTTTCAGTGTGATGAATCTTAGTCATGAAAGTAATTTTATGCTGAGTCCTGTGAACCCTTCCAGTAAATCATTGAGCCAGGGATGATCTTGGGACCTGCTGCCATACCCTCAAACAACAAATGTAAATGCTTTTATGACCTTACTTGAAAACTATCTTACATCTTATTCTCAGATCCTCTCCCAGCATATCTTCCCCTTTGATGTGCTGCATATGTCCACTCAAAGAGGTGAAAGGATTAAGCAAAGAAAAAAAAACCCTAAAAAATCTCATAGACACAGATTATGCTAAATGAAATAAGGTAGGTGGCAAAAGACAAATACCATATGATCTCACCTATAAGTAGAACATAATGAAAAAAACAAATGAGCAAATTACAACCAGAGACATGGAAATTAAGAATAAACTGACAGTAACCAGAGGGGAAGGGGGAGGGAAATAATGGGGGAAAGGGTCATTAAAGAACATGTATAAAGGACTCATGGACAAAACCAAAGAGGGGTAGGATTGAGGGTAGGATGTGGGGGTGGGTGGGATGGGGGAAAGTGGTGGTGGGAAAATGGAGACAGCTGTATTTGAACATTAATAAAAATGATAAAATAACCAAAATAAAGTAACTTTAGGATACTAAAAAAAAAAGATGGGGAAGGGTCTAGTCAAGGAACATGTATAAAGGACCCATGGTAATGGACAACAGTGTGGGGATTGACTGGGGGAGTCAGGATAGGGCAGGGTGGAAGAAATTGGGACAACTGTAATTGAACAACAATAAAAATAATAGTAAAACCAACCTCATTGTTACATACATAGTTATGCAAAATAAATACAGTTGACCCTTGATCAGTACAAGTTTGAAGTACATGGTCCACTCACATGTGAATTTTTTCAATAAATATTATAAATATATTTTCTCTTCATTATGGTTTTCTTAATAACATTTTCTTTTCCCTACCTTACTTTATTGTAAGAATAAAGTATATAATACATATAACACAAAATATGTGTTAATAGTATTTATGTTACCCATAAGGCTTCCAGTCAACAGTAGGCTATTAGTAGTTAAATTTTTGATGTGTAAAAGATTATACTTGGATTTTTCACTATGTGGGGGTTGGTGTCCCTAACCTCTGCATTATTTGAGGGTCAAATGTATAGTCAGAAGTTTAAATTTCTCCAAATATGCCAGCCAGTTCTGTTTAAATTTAAAGTATCTGAATACTGTAACTTAATGCAAAAGTCTGTAGGTATACGTAACTCTTTGAGGATATTCTGTTTTAATATAAAGATACCTGATTCACTTTTTCAAAAAGTGAGATTTCATTTCTTGTATGGCATATCTTTGATCAACGTTTAAGATTCCATTTAAATGCCACTTTCTCAGTGCAGCTTGTAAACTTCGCCAGGCTAAGTAGATTCTTTTTTTCTCTCACATTTTTTAATTGTCTTTCAAGTACAGTTGTCTCCATTTGCACCCCACCTTGGCCCCCCGCCACAACCATCCCTACCTCTCACCCTCGAACTTAACCCCTTTGGCTTTGTCCATGTGTCCATTATACACTTTTCTTGATGGACCTTACCCCAACACCATTTATTGAGTAAACTCTTTTTACCCTATTGTAAGTTTTTGCTTCCTTTGTGAATATTAATTGACCACAAAGGCATGGGTTTATTTCTGAGCTCTCTATTCTGTTCCTATATGTGTGTTTTTATGCCAGTACCAGACTGTTTTGATTACACTTGCCTTGCAGTATTGTTTGATATCAGGTAGCATGATTCCTCCACTTTGTTCTTCTTGCTCAAGATTGCTGTGGCTATTTTGGGGTTTTTGTGTAAATTTTTGGAATATTTATTCCAGTTCTGTGAAATACACCACTGATATCTTGATAGGAATTGCATTAAATTTGTAGATTGATTTGGGTAAATGCCATTTTAATGATATTAGTTATTCCTACCCATGAACACGGTATGTACTTCCACTTACTTGTATCACCTTCAATTTCTTTCTTCAGAGTCTTATAATTTTCCAAGTACAGGTTAAATTTTTTCATAAGTATTACATTACATTACATTATATTATATTATATTATATTATATTACATTATATTATTTTATATTAATTATATTATTTATTTATTTTTAAAAATACTTTAAAATTTTATTTTTGTTCAAGTACAGTTTTCTACTTTTTCCCCTCTCCTTTCCCCTCCCCAGCCATCCCCACCTCCCTTCCCTGATTCCACCCACTCTTGGTTTTGTCCATGTCTCCTTTGTAGTTGTTTCTACAAACTCTTCACCACGCCTGCATTATCTATGTATCTCCCTCCAGTTATTGTCTGTTTGTTCTTAATTTCAGTGTCTCTGATTATATTTTGCTTGCTTGCTTGTTTTGTTAATCAGGTTCCACTTACAGATGAGATCATATGGTATTTGTCTTTTACCACCTGGCTTGTTTCACTTAGCACAATGGTTTCTAGTTCCATCCATGCTGTTGCAAAGAGTAGGAGCTCCTTTCTTTCTGCTACATAGAATTCCATTGTGTATATGTATCATAGTTTTTTGATCCATTCATTTATTGATGAGCACTTAGGTTGTTTCCACCACTTGGCTATATTAAATTGTGCTGCTATGAACATTGGGGTGCATAGGTTCTTTTGGATTGGTGTTTCAGGGCTCTTAAGGTCTAATCCTAGCAGTGAAATTGCCAGATCAAAAGTCAGTTCCATTTTTAGTTTTCTGAGGAAATTCCACACTGTTTTCCACAGTGGCTGCACCAGTCTACAATCCCACCAACAGTGCACTAGGGTTCCCTTTTCTCCATGACCATTCCAACACTTGTTGTTTGTTGCTTTGTTTATGATGGCCATTTTGACAGGTGTAAAGTGGTATATCATTGTGGTTTTAATTTGCATCTCTCTGATAGCTAGCAATGCTGAGCATCTTATCATGTGTAGGGACCCTCTGTATGTCCTCCTTGGAGAAGTGGCTGTTTAGGTCTTTTGCCCATTTCTTAATTGGGTTTTTTGTCTTCCCAGAGTGGAGTCATGTGAGTTCTTTATATATTTTGGAGATCAAATCTTTGTCTGATCTATCATTGGCAAATATGTTTTCCCATATAGTTGGGTCTCTTTTTATTTTAATGCTGTTCTTTTTAGCTGGGCAGAAGCTTTCTATTTTGATGAGATTTTATTTGTGTATTCTTTCCTTTATGTCCCTTGCTTTAGGGGACATATCAATGAAAATATTGCTGCATGGAATATCTGAGATTTTCCTGCCTATGTTCTCCTGAAGGACTTTTATGGTGTCATGGTTTATACTTAAGTCTTTTATCCACCTTGAACTTAATTTTGTGAGTGGTGCAAGTTGGTGATTGAGTTTCATTTTTTTTTACATGTGGCTGTGCAGCTTTCCCAACACCATTTGTTGAAGAGACTATTTTTATGCCATTTTATGCTTCTACCTCCTTTGTCAAATACTAATTGACCATAAAACTTGGGTTTATTTCTGGGTTCTCTGTTCTATTCCATTGGTCCACATGTCTGTTGTTATTCCAATACCAGGCTGTTTTGATTACAGTGGCCTTGTAATTCAGTTTGATATCAGGTATTGTAATCCCTCCTACTTTGCTCTTCTTTTTCAAAAGTGCAGCAGCTATCTGGGGTCGTTTATGGTTCCATATAAATTTTTGAAGTGTTTGTTCTATGTCTGTAAAATATGCCATTGGTACTTTAATAGGAATTGCATTGAATCTATAAATTGCTTTGGGTAGTATGGACATTTTGATGATGTTAATTCTTCCAATCCATGAATACAGTATATGTTTCCATTTGTTTGTGTATTCCTTAATTTCTTTCTTCAGTGTTGTGTAGTTTTCTGCATAGAGGTCTTTTACCTCTTTGGTTAGGTTTATTTCTAAGTATTTCATTTTTCTTGTTGCTATATCAAATGGGATATTTTCCTGATTTCTGTTTCTGATATTTCATTGTTGGTGTACAAAAATGTCTTTGATTTCTTTATATTGACTTTGCAGCTCACTGTTTTGCCAAATTCACTTATCAGGTCGAGCAGTTTTTTGGTGGAGTCTGTAGGATTTTCTATGTACACTATCATATCATCTGCAAACAATGACAGTTTTGTTTCCTCTTTTCCAATTTGGATGCCTTTTATTTCCTTTTCTTGCCTGATTGTTGTGGCTAAAACTTCCAAAACTATATTGAATAGAAATGGTGAAAGGGGACAACCTTGTCTTGTTCCTGATCTTAGTGGAAAAGCTTTTAGTTTTTGTCCATTGAGTATGATGTTGGCTGTAGGTCTCTCATATATGGCCTTTATTATATTGAGGAATGATCCCTGTATTCCCACTTTGCTAAGAGTTTTTATCATAAATGGGTGCTGTACCTTGTCAAATGCTTTTTCCACACCTATTGATGTGTTCATGGGATTTTTGTCTAGGCTTTTGTTTATGTAGTGTATTACATTTACTGATTTGCAAATGTTGAACCATCCTTGCATCCTTGGGATGAATCCCACTTGGTCATGGTATATGACCTTTCAATGTATTGCTGGATGTGGTTTGCCAATATTTTGTTGAGGATTTTAGCATCTATGTTCATCAGCGATATTGGCCTGAAGTTTTCTTTCTTTGCTGTGTCTTTATCTGGTTTTGGAATTAGGATGATGCTGGCTTCATAGAAGGAGTTTGGGAGTCTTCCATCACTTTGGATTTTTTCAAATGGTCTGTGAAGGATAGGGCTTAGCTCTTCCTTAAATGCTCTGTAGAATTCTCCTGTGAAACCATGTGGTCCAGGGCTTTTGTGTATCAGGAGTTTTTTTATTGCTGCTTCATTTTCATCAGCTGTTATTGGTCTGTTCAGGCTTTCTGCTTCTTCTTCTTTCAGTTTTAGAAGATTATATTTTTCTAGGAATTTATCTATTTCATCTAGGTTTTCAAATTTTTTGGCATATAGTTTTGGTAGTAATTTCTTACAATCCTTTGTATTTCTGTGGTGTCAGTTGTGATGTCTCCTCTTCATTTCTGATTGTGTTTATTTGGGCCCATTTTATGTTATATTTTTAATGATTTTATTTATTTATTTTTATATAGTGGAGAAAGGAGGGAGAAAGAGATGGAGACAAACATCAGTGTGTGGTTGCCTCTCATATGTCCCCAACTGGGGTCCTGGCCCTCAATCCAGGCATATGCTCTGACTGAGAATGGAACCAGCGACCCATTGGTTCTCAGAGCCACACTCAATCCATTGAGCTACCCCAGCCAGGGCAATTTTTTTATGCAATTGTAAATGGGATTGTTTTCTTAGTTTTCTTTCTGATATTTCATTATTAGTGTATAAAAATGCCACTGATTTCTGGATATTTATTTTGTATCCTGCTATTTTACTGAACTCATTTATCAGTTCTAATAATTTTGAGGTTGAATCTTTATGGTTCTCTATGTGTAGTATCATGTCACTTGTAAATAATGATAGTTTTTCACTGCCTGGGTTATTTCACTTACCATAATGCTCTCCAGTTTTATCCATGCTGTAGTGAAGGGTAGGAGACCCTTATTTTTTTCTGCTGTGTAGTATTCCATTGTATAAATGTACCATAGTTTTTTCATCCAATTATTTACTGATGGATACTTAGGTTGCTTCCACCACTTGGCTATTGTAAAATGTGCTGCTATGAACATTGGGGTGCATGGGGTTTTTTGAATTGGTGTTTCAGGATTCTTAGGGTACAATCCCATGATGTGCAAACTAACAGTAACCAGAAGGGTTGGGGGAGGATGATAATGGGGGAAAGAAGGGTAAGGGTCATCAAGAAACATGTGTAAATACCCATAGAGAAAGCCAAAGTGAGGAAAGAATGAGGGCGGTAGGTGTGGTTGGGTGGGGCTGGGGAAAGTTGTGGCAGGAAAACTGAGACAACTGTACTTGAACAACAATTAAAAAATGAGTTTTATTTTTTCCTCTCCAATTTGAATGCATTTGATTTATTCTTCTTGTATGATTGCTATGGGTAGGACTCCCAGTGCTATGCTGAATAAGAGAGGTAAAAGCAGCAGAGGTAAAAGAGAGGTAAAAGAAAAGCAGTCTTCTTCCTGATCTTAAGGGGGCCAATTTTAGTTTTTGCCTGCTAAGTATGATTCTGCAGTGGATTTGTCATATATAGCCTTTATTATGTTGAGGTATGATCCATCTATTTCCACTTTGTTAAGAGTTTTTATCATAAATAAGTGCTGGATTTTATTAAATCTTTTTCTGCATCTATTGATATGATCATGTGGTTTATTTCCCTCATTTTATTTGTGTGGTATATCATGTTTATGGATTTGTGGATATTATACCAACCTTGTATCCCCAGAATAAATCCACTTGATCATGGTTTATCATCTTTTGAATGTATTACTGGATCCAGTTTGCTAATATTTTGTTGAGGATTTTAGCATCTGTGTTCATCAAGGATAACAACCAGTAATTTTCCTTCTTTCTAATGGTTCTTATCTGGTTTTGGATTCACGATAATGCTGGCATCATCAAATGAGCTAGGAAGTTTTCCCTATTGTTGAATATTTTGGAATAGTTTTTGTGAAAGATGTGTTAGTTCTTCTTTGAATGTCTGGCAAAATGCACCTATGAAGCCAACCAGTCCAAGCCTTTTGTTTACTGGGAGTTTTTTTATTACTACTTCAATTTCATTAGTTGTAATCTAGACAGATTTTATGAGTTTTCCTCATTCAGTTTTGGAATATTGTATGTTTCTAGGAATTTGTCCATTTCTTCCAGATTGTCCAACTTGTTGCTGTGTAGTTGTTCAACACATATTCTTACAATTCTTTGTATTTCTGTAGTGTCAGTTGTTACTTCTCTCTCATTTCTGATTTTATTTATTTGGGTCCTCTCTTTCTCTTGGTGAGTCTGGTTGAAGGTTTGTCAATCTTATTTATCTTTACGAAAAACCAGCTCTCAGTTTCACTGGTCTTTCGTATTATTTTTTAAGACTCCATTTCATTTGTTGTGCTGTGATCTTTATTATTTCCTTTCTTCTACTCACTTTGGATTTTATTTTTCTTTTTCATGTTCCTTTAAGCATAAAGTTAGATTGTTTATTTGAGATTTTTCTTGTTTTTTGAGGTAGGCCTATAATACTATGAATTACCTCCTTAGGATTGTTTTCAGTGTCCCATAGGTTTTTTGGTAGTTGCGTTATTATGTTCATTTTCTTCAAGTTATCTTTTGATTTCTTCCTTTTTCTCTTTGTTAACCTATTCATTGTTTGGTAACATCTTATTTAGCATCTTATTTATCCTTGTCTCTGTTATGGGAGCTTTTATTAATTGTGATACTCAGATATAATTGAGTGAGATCATAGTTTTGAGAAATTTCAAAATGTGTAAAGTACTATATTATTACTAATTATTATCATCATTGAGTTATTATTATTATTTAAACAATACAAGTCCTGAAATTTTGAAAATATGTAGTTGAAAACCACTGTTCTATCTCTTGTTAGAGCCATTTTGGAGCCAAACCATATCTCTTCTTTTTAGAAATTGACCAAATATGGCCATAGAGGAAATGTCAAAGGGATAACAATTGTACTACTTTAAAACAAACCAGGTAATAAGAAAGCTATATTGGCCAGTGATGCTGGCTCTTAAAAATCAACAAAGAGCTCCTACATATGAAATATAGTGACCTTTTCTCTATCTGCAGTGTCTGAAGCTCTTGCCTCCTGCTTCATGAAGCTCTCTTTCTTTGCTTTCTAGGATACCTTGCTCTGTTATCTACCTTCCAGTTCTCTTGCCTTTCTCTACTTTCATGTCTGGCTTTCCTTTCCTTTTGCACCCCTTAAGTGTGCTCATTCACTCATGTTCTATCCATGGCTCTCTTTTCTGTCTATTTATTCCTTTGGAAAAAAAGGTACCTAACATTTAGTGAACACTTTCTATTTAATTTAACCTCCAAATCATCATACAGGTAGTATTATTATCCCCATTTTAAAGATGAAGAAAATGAGGCACAAAGAAGTAGTCCAAGCTTACATAGCTCATCAAGGGAGAGCCTGGGACTGAAACTCAAACAGCCTAGGTAAATTCCAGACTCTTAACTGCTCTATTACTCTTTCTAGGAATCATTTACAAAGTAGTACCCTTTGGTTCAGGGTATAACAATAAATAGCAGTAGAGTGCTGAGTCTGAAGGAAATGAGGATTGGCTGTTTTCTTGTGAATTCCTCAAAGGGATCTCAAACTCAGTTTACTTAAAACAAAATCCATTCTTTGCTCTAAAGTTGTGAGACCAGGTACTGAAAAAATTCTTGGTAACACTGACCCCAAAGTAGGTCCTCTAATGACTATCTCATATTTAGTATTGAGGCTACCATAATGGTGGAGGCTTCTTCACTGATGACATAATTGAACTCCATGACTATATTTGTCCAAAGTGATGTTTAAACTCTCCATTTACTTTTGGTGTGATGGAAATATTACAGCCACCATGTATTGTACAGTGCTGGACATATTGTCATCTTTTGTGAAAAATATTACAGAATGAACAAACACATTTCTACCACATTATAAGTGTCTGAAAAGCAGGGGCCATGGCTTTCCTCTATTGTATTCTGTAAGGTACCCAAGGGTCATCTCTTAAATTCCATTTATTGGAATCAAACTTTTTGGATAGGCACATTTGAATGCACTGGAAAGCTTATTTTAGGATTTAAGAAATATTTGCATCACTTTTGAGGAGCTTATTAAATTCTAAAAAGAGCCAATTTAAAAGGCTTTTATTGAACCAAGAGCAAAAGTAATGAAAACCAATTTTGCAAAGTTAAAAAAAAAACAGTGTAGCTCTTAATAATAATTGTTTTGAACTCCCCATTGCTTAACTCAATTCATTTTGTTTCTCAGTAAAACTTTCCTTTCCCCTTGGGAACTCCTTAACCAATTCAAAGTTACATAATAATTGAAGTTGTTAAATACTCTGCCAAATGCAGGTCATCTGCCTGGGAGTCTAAATCACTTTTAAAACCTCACTAATATTGTTCGTGTTGCAGAAATGTTTATGGATGGTTTAGAATATTCCTGCAGAATCACTTTAGTTTTTTCTCAAGTTAAAGTATTATTAAATTTTATCTGCTTTATTAGACATAGCATATCTAGTCAAACTGTATGCTTATAAAATTACTTCAGGCTATATAAATTGTTATATTCTCTGACTCCATCATTGCATCTGTAGATGCTGGTTCTTTCCATGTGGTGTGACTCTGGGATATTTGCAGCTTTCATCTTTGTACTTTAATGTATTCCTTGACATTTTTAAAATAAAAAGCATTTCTTATTTTTTAAAAAATCAATATGTCATTACTTAATTAAAAATTACTTTCTGTTTTTCATATTCAGTTCAAACAATAAGTGCCCATTGAGTTTCTACTCTATGCTAAAATGCAACAACAAGTAAGATGGAGTCTTTTTCTTCAAGGAGTTTTCAGCTCAGGTGGAGAGAAAAACACATTACATAGACAAAAATGTGTATGCTGGTGGGCTGTGCAGGGGACTATGGAGACAGAGAGGAGAAACTTGGTATGACAACAAGGACAAATAGTAATTGACCAGGAAGCTGAGGGCAGGAAAGGCAGACGGGGAAGCATGAGTGAAGGTGTAGAGACTATAAACAGTGGGGTTTGAAGCTTGCTGCAAGCTGCAGTGGAATCACTAGTTTATGACATGCAGGGCACAGTTGGTATGGTGATACTAGTGATACTAGAGAGGTGTCCAAAGACCAGCTCAAGAAGGGCTTCTTTGCTATTCCAAGCCACTTATTCTATATTATGGATCTTGGCATGAAATGCACCATGGAAGGGCTTTTTTTAAAGTGACAGAGGGAATGTAAATTAGTTCAGCCACTATGAAAACAATATGGAAGTTTCTCAAAACATTAAATATACAATTTCCATATGATCCAGCAATCCTGCTTCAGAATATATGTCCAAAGAAAGTGAAAACAGAGTCTTGAAAAGATATCTGCACTTACATGTTCACTGCAGCATTATTCACAATAGCCACAATATCGAAACCGTCTAAGTGTCCATCAATGAATGAATGGATAAAGAAGATGTGGTATATATACAATGGACTATTATTCAGCACTGAGAAAGAAGAAAATCCTGTCATTTGTGACAACATGGATAGACCTTGAAGGCATAATGCTTAGTGAGATAAGACAGACTGGGAAAGACAAATAAATATGGTATGGTGTCATTTATATGTGGAATCTAAAAAAGCAAGCTGATAAAAACAGAGTTGAATGGTGGTTACCAGGGGAAAGGAAATTGGGATATATTGTTTAAGGGTACAAATTTACAACAAAAAGATGAATAATCTGTGGAAATCTAATGCACAGCATAGTGATTATAGTCAATAATGATGTTATAAACTTCAAAGTTGCTAAGAGAGTAGATCTGAAATGTTTTCATCACAAATAAAATAATAATTATGTGGCATAGAGGTGTTCACTAAAGCAACAGTGGTAATCATATTGCAATATATAAATGTATCAAATCAACATATTGTACCCCTTAAATGTACCCAATGATAAATGTCAGTTATATCTCAATAAATAAATAATTTAAATTCACATAAAAAATAAAAAGGTTAGGTTCGCCATTTAGGTAAATCACTCTGGTAGCACTGGATAGGGATGTGAGACTGGCAAGACTAGAAGCTGAGACCAGTTAAGAGTATTTTGCAATGATCTATAGAAAAGATGGCTTGAGCTAAAGAAGTGGAGTCAAGAATAGAGAAATGGGTGGTGGATTTGAAGTTGATTCAGTAGGTGGAATTACCAGGGCATGCTGTTTGACTGCAGAGGGTGAGAGGGAATCTCTAGTGTAAGCCTCAGGTTCCTGGTCGTATGACTTTTGGCGAAATGAAAGATAGGAGAAAAATTTCAAGGGAAAGAATGTTTTGGATTTTCTGGGTTACAAGTGTCTGTAAAACACCAAGGGGTTCTCCCAGCAGGAATTTGATATAGTATCTAAAGTTTAGGAGACACTTCTGGGCTAGAACACAGATTAGGGAGCACCTATGATTAAATTTATGAGGTCAGGTAAATCAATTAGAAAGCACATGTCAAGAGTAATGGGCCTAAGATGGCAACTTAGAAAGAATCAGTCATCTATCTTATGCTTCTCTCAGGGAAAAACCTCCAGTTTTCTAGTGTTGTCCATGTAACATTTTATAAAGGATGAACACTTTGGTTGTGGTTAAACAGCTAATACTGTTGACAGTGGTGCCAGTTAGGGTTAGGAGTAACTACATATTAATGTGGGCTATAAAATGTAGTGTTTTTTTAACTCCCTGTTTTCCTGAGAAGAAAATGATAAATATTTTATTTTATTCCAATAAAAAAAGAGAATCTGGTAGATGAGAGAAGAACATGAAGGTGACAGAGAGACAACATTAGGGATGGGAGTGAAAAGAGGACCAAGAGAGGGCAATGCTATTGAAGCTGGGACACTACAGACTTTCTGGAAGGAATTAGTGGACCAGTCACAATGATTCAGGGCAATCCGATGACAAAGGGGGGAAATGCTCATTTGATGTGGACCCTAGCAGCAGCGTCCATGTGTTGTGGCCACAATGAACAAATTCACATGGACTACAGAAGTACTGTGGAGAAAAAGGGATGGCATGGCCACTCTCTCAGTGAGAGAGAGGGCCCTGGTCCCTGCCTGGACAGGCTTTATTGCTTTTCTGGGTACATTGCATCCAGGATGGTCCTCATTTACTATGTACAGGTTCACTGTAGGTGATTACCTTTTACAGGTAACAAAGAAAGAATATTGCTAATTAATTGAAAGAGAAGGATATAGTAGACCAAGGAGAAAAGTGGTCAAACTGGTTATACTTCATATTTGGGAGGTTTAGCTCAGATTTTGGGAAGTTACAGTAAGCACTTGCTGCCTCAATTCAGGGCGAGGGAGTTTTAGCAAAAGCAAGTATCATAGCAGCCTAGGTACAATACTGGCCCAATTCCCCACAGGAGAACCTATCTGTGGGCATGGCTCCTGTGTGCTGGACCTTGCTTCCCACTGGTTTTTCTGAGTGGGAGCTGGGCTACATTCCCACGACATGCAGAATGGTTCCCTATACTCATTGGGTTTGGCAATTAGAGGGTCAGTTTAACCTTTGTTACAACAGTTTCAGGGGAGGGGCAAAGTAGATTTTCTAAACTTCATTTGCATGATGGCACACCTAAGGTTAAGGGGAAATTTTTTCCACCCTGAGCCAGTTCATGTCCACCAAACTGCTTTGTATCTCCATTGCTGGTAGAAGAACTGTTTTCTAGTCTTTCATGGAGTGGGTAGCCCTTGGAGGATTCCAGCCTTGTTTGGGCTCCAGGCCATACTCCTGGTCCAGTAGACTATAAACTTTAGTAGTCTTCTACTTACCAAGGTTGAGAAACAATTTTAAAAAATGTATTGGGCCACATTCACAGCCACTCTGGGCTGCCTGTGGCCCACAGTCTGCAGGTTGGACATCCCTGCCTACATTTTTTGACCTTGGGAGTTTTCTTACTTCCTTTGAACTCAGTTATTTTATAGAAGGAGTATTGCTGGTAAACCACAACTAACTAATTAAATAAATAAATAAAAAGAGTTTGTCATATTTTTATCTAGTCTTTATATGTGTCTCCTAGTGAAGGGCTTTCAAGGATATCTACTATCTTATATTGCCAGAAATGCAAAGAGTTATTTTTCCTGTATGTGCTGCTTATACATAGTGTTTTTCCTTAGCCCAACAGCTATCTTATTTAATAATACACCTTGTCCTGAGCTTTTGTTTTATTAAATTTTTCTTAAGCCTAAAATCTTCTTGCAAAAATTTCTCTTATTCTTTGTCATGATATATCACTTATTCAATATGTTGCTAGATTTAATTTTCTAATATTTTATTTAGCATTTTGATATCTACACTTGACCATTGAACAACACATGGGTTAAGGGTACTGACCCCTATGCAGTCAAACATCCTTATGCAACTTTTTGACTGTCTCAAAGCTTAGTTGTCCCTCCATGTCCACAGAGGTTTGTTCCAGGACTCATTGCAGATACCAAAGTCCATGGATTTTTAAATTCACTCTATAAAATGGCATAGAACAATGCACATGGTCAGCCCTCTTCATCCACAGACTCCCAAACACAGATCAGAAATAGCGCAGGTATTTACTGAAAAATATCTTGGTATTTGTCAACCTGAGTAGCTCAAACCTATGTTATTCCAGGGACAAATGTATGTCAATAAGTGAGACTGACCCATAGTTTTTTCTTATTCTCTTCAACCTATTCTTTTTCCTTTTCTTCTCTTCCTCCTTTCCTTCCATTCTTTCTTTCTTTTAAAAAATTCAAATCAAAAGAGAAAAGTATATTTAGGAAGTTACTAAGGTAGTAAAAGTGAGACAGTTGGGCTGTGTGAGCTCAAGAAACAAGTTACAGAGGGAAAAGAAGGGCCCTTGGAGCTCAGGACAAAGAAAGGCAAAGGTAATACACCTTGGGGAAGAAAAAGAGGGAAAGGTGTGGGTGTGCTCCAAAGAGAGAAGGCTTCCTTCCTTCCTTCCTTCCTTCCTTCCTTCCTTCCTTCCTTCCTTCCTTCCTTCCTTCCTTTTTTTGGATCCTCTTTTTGTGTGATGTGAATATTAAGGTTATGCTAATTAGCATCACAGAGAGTTGAAAACATTATTTTTATAAGTTCTTTAACAGTATAACAAGGAGAACATCTGTTCTCTGAAGGGTAAGGGACATCTCCCATTAAACCCTCTGGGCTTGGTGACTTTTTACCAGTAGATTTTACATTATCTTTTATATTTCTTCAATGGTTATTGGTTTATCCAAGTTTTTCACTTTTTATTTTTTAAATGATCACATAGTAAAATTGATGATTTTTCTTTTGAGGCATGGTTCTATGGCTTGAAATACATGTAGATTTGTGTTACCCCTAGCATAATCAGCATATAGAACAGTTAAAACACCCCAACACTTCCTCATGCACCACTTTATAGTTACACACTTCTCCCATCTCTAGCTCATGCCAACTACAGACCTGTTCTCTATCACTACAGTTTTGTCTTCTCAAGAATGTTATATAAATGGAATCATATAGTATGGAACTTTATGTTAAGTTTCCTTCACTTACAAAATAAATTTGAGATTCATCCCTGGTGTTGCATGAATTGGTAGTTCATTTTTATAGTTGAGTAGTATTCAATTTTATGGATGTATCACAATTTGCTTATCCATTCACTCATTGGTGGACACATTTTTCCAGTTTTTTGCTATTATGGTTAAAGCTGTTAAGAACATTTGAACACAGGTTTTTGTGCATATGAACTCTTGTTTCCTTTGCCCATAGGGGAAATTTCTGAAGCACATGGTAAGAGTAAGAGTAAGAGTAAGTGACTTTACAAGAAATCACTGAACCATTTTCCAGAAGAGCTATACCATTTTACAGTCCCACCAGCAATGCATCAGAGTTCCAGTATCACTCATTTTTGTTCACTAGCCTTGTCCTTAACTGTATTTTTCTATAATGTTGATGGTGGATTCTTGCTGCATATATTTGATGAGTTTCCATGTGAGCTTTGTGATTGATATTTATTTTTATTAATTTATACTGTGACATGTTGTTTTTCCTATAACTAAGGATTCATATATTTCAACTACAGTGAAAATCCTTAGTTATTACAATGTTGAAGGTTTTTTTCATATTTTCTTTAATTTATTTTTCTGGACCTCTATTGAGTTATATGTTGGACTGTTCCATGCTTTTTCAAATTTTAATTGTTGTTCAAGTATAGTTTTCTTTCACTCCCATCCCAGTCCACCCTCCCAGTGCTCTCTACCTCCCTCCCATTTCCACCCCCCTCAGTTTTTGTCCATGTGTCCTTTATACTTGTTCCTGTAAACCTCTCCACTTTCCCCCCTGAAATTCCCTCCCCTCTCCCCTCTGGTTAATCTCAGCCTGTTTCCTATTTCAATGTCTTTGGTTATATTTTGCTTGCTTGTTTCTTTTGTTGCTTAGGTTCCTGTTAAAGGTGAGATCATATGGTATTTGCCTTTCACTGCCTGGCTTATTTCACTTAGCATAATGCTTTCCAGTTCCATCCATGCTGTTGCATAGGGTAGGAGCTCTTTTTTTCTTTCTGCTGCATAGAATTCCATTGTGTTTATGTACCACAGTCTTTTGATCCATTCATTTACTGATGGGCATCTAGGTTGCTTCCAACACTTGGTTATTGTAAATTGTGCTGCTGTGAACATTGGGGTGCGTAGGTTCTTTTGGATTGGTGTTTCTGGGTTCTTGGGATATAATCCTAGCAGTGAATTTGCTGGGTCAAAAGACAGTTCCATTTTTAGTTTTTTAAAAAAATTCCATACTATTTCACATAGTGGTTGTACCGCTCTGCAATCCCACCAACGGTGCACTAGGGTCCCCTTTTCTCCACAACCTCTCCAACACTTGTTGTTTGTTGCTTTGTTTATGATGGCCATTCTGACCAATGTGAAGTGGTATCTCATTGTGGTTTTAATTTGCATTTCTTTGATGGCTAGCAATATTGAGCATCTTTTCATGTGTCTCTGAATCCTCTGTATGTCCTCCTTGGAGAAATGTCTGTCCAAGTCCTTTGCCCATTTTTAATTAGGTTGCTTGTCTTCTTGGAGTGGAGTCCTGTAAGTTTTTTGTATATTTTGGAGATTAAACCCTTGTCTGAGGAATCATTGGCAAATATGTTTTCCCATATATTTGGTTCTCTTTTTATTTTAATGCTGTTTCTTCAGCCATGCAGAAGCTTTTTATTTTGATGAGATCCCATTTGTTTATTCTTTCCTTTATATCCCTTGCTCTAGGGGACATATCAGTAAATATGTTGCTGCTGAAATATCTGAGATTTTCCTGCCTATGTTCTCCTCTGGGACTTTAATGGTGTCATGGCTTATATTTAAGTATTTTATCCACCTTGAATTTATTTTCATGTATAGCATAAGTTGGTGCTCAAGTTTCATTTTTTTGCATGTAGCCGTCCAGTTCTCCCAACACCATTTGTTGAACAGGCTATTTTTACTCCATTTTATTTTGTTACCCCTTTTGTCAAATATTAACTGACTGTAGAGACTTGGGATTATTCCTGGGCTCTCTGTTCTGTTCCATTGGTCTATGTGCCTGTTTTTATGCCAGTACCACACTGTTTTGATTACAGTGGCCTTGTAATACAGTTTGATGTCAGGCATTGTGATCCCTCCTACTTTGTTCTTCTTTGTCGAAATTGCAGCTGCTATTTGGGGTTGTTTATAGTTCCATATAAATTTTGGGAGTGTTTGTTCTATGTCTGTGAAATATGCCATTGGTACTTTAACAGGTATTGCATTGAATCCGTGAATTCTTTGGGTAGTATGAACATTTTGATGATGTTAATTCTTCCAATCCATGAACACACGATATAGGTTTCCATTTGTTGTGTCATCTTTGATTTCATTCTTCAGTGACGTGTAGTTTTCTGTATACAGGTTTTTTATCTCCTTGGTTAGGTTTATTCCTAGGTATTTTATTTTTCTTTTTCCTATATGAAATGGGATTTTTTTCTTGATTTCTGCTTCTGCTGTTTCATTGTTGGTATATAAAAATGCCTTTGATTTCTGGATATTGACTTTGTATCCCGCTATTTTGCTGTTTTCATTTATTAGGTTGACCAGTTTTTTGGTGGAGTCTATAGGATTTTCCATGTACACTATCATGTCATCTGCAAACAATGGCAGTTTTGTTTCCTCCTTTCTGATTTGCATGCTTTTTATTTACTTTTGTTGTCTGATCACTGTGGCTAAAACTTCCAATACTATATTGAATAGAAGTGGTGAAAGTGGACAATGTTGTCTTGTTCCTGATCTTAGTGGAAAAGCTTTTAGTTTTTGTCCATTGAGTATGATGTTGGCTGTAGGCCTCTCATATATGGCTTTTATTATGTTGAGGAATGCTCCCTCTATTCCCACTTTGCTGAGTGTTTTAATCATAAATGGGTGCTGTACCTTGTCAAATGCTTTTTCCTCATCTATTGATATGATCATGTGATTTTTGTCTTTGCTTTTGTTTATGTGATGAATTACATTTACTGATTTACGAATATTGTACCATTCTTGCATCCCTGGGATGAATCCCACTTGGTCATGGTGTATGATCTTTTTAATGTATTGTTGAATGTGGTTTGCCAATATTTTGTTGAGGATTTTAGCACGTATGTTCATCAGAGATATTGGTCTGAAATTTTCTTTCTTTGTTGTGTCTTTATCTGGTTTTGGGATTAGGATGATGCTGGCTTCATAAAAAGAGTTCGGAAATCTTCCATTACTTTGGCTTTTTTTTGAATAGTCTGTGAAGGATAGGGGTCAGTTCTTGCTTAAATGCTCTGTAGAATTCTCCTGTGAACCCATCTGGTCCAGGGCTTTTGTGTGTCAGGAGTTTTTTGATTATTGCTTCAATTTCATCTGTTGTTATTGGTCTGTTCAGGCTTTCTGCTTCTTCTTCATTGAGTTTTGGAAAATTATATTTTTCTAGGAATTTGTCCATTTCACCTAGGTTTTCAAATTTCTTGGCATACAGCTCTTCACAGTAATTTCTTTTAATCTTTTGTATTTCTGTGGTGTCAGTTGTGATCTCTCTTTCATTTCTGATTGTGTTTATTTGGGTGCTCTCTCTTTTTTTCTTGATGAGCCTGCTTAAAGGCTTGTCGATTTTGTTTATATTTTAAAAAAAACCAGCTCCTGGATTCATTGATCCTTAGGATTGTGCCTTTAGTCTTTATGTAATTTAATTCTGCTCTGATCTTGGTTATTTCCTTCCTGCTACTACCTCTGGTCTATCTTTCTTGTTGTTCCTCAAGTTCTTGTAGGTGTAGGGTTAGGTTGTTTGAAATGTTTCTATCTTTTTTAGGTAGGCCTGTATTGCTATGAACTTCCCTCTCAGGACTGCCTTTGCTGTGTCCCTTAAGTTTTGGGTTGTTCTAAGTTCATTTTCATTTGTTTCCAGAAACTTATTGATTTCTTCCCTAATTTCCTTCTTGACCCATTCATTGTTTAATAGCATGCTATTCAATCTCCATGATTTTGAGTGTTTGGGGTTTTTTTCCTTGGAGTTGGTTTCTACTTTTACACCCTTGTGGTTGGAGAAAATGCTTGGTATGATTTCAGTTTTCTTGAATTTGTTGAAGCTTGTTTTGTGTGCTATCATGTGGTGTATCTTTGAAAATGTTCCATATGCATTTGAAAATAATGTGTATTTAGCTTCTTTGGGATAAAGGGCTCTCTCTATATATATCAATTAAGTCCGTTTCATCTAGGATGTTGTTCAATGCCTCAATATCTTTGTTGATATTTTGTTTGGAGGATCTGTCCATTTTTGACAGTGGGGTGTTAAAATCCCCTACTATAATTGTGTTGCTGTCAATATCTTTTTTAAAGTTCTCTAAGATTTTCTTTATGTATTTGGGTGCTCCTATGTTGGGTGCATATATATTTACAATGTTTATGTCTTCTTGGTGGATTCTTCCCTTGAGTATTATGAAGGGACCTTTTGGGTCTCTCTTTATGGCCCTTTTTTGAAGTCTATTTTGTCTGATATTAGTATTGCTACCATGGCTTTGGTTTTCTGACCATTTGCATAGAAAATTTGTTTCCAGCCCTTCACTTTCAGTCTGTGTACGTCTTTTGTCCTCAGGTGGGTCTCTTGTAGGCAGCATATGTGTGGGTCATGCTTTCTTATCCATTCAGCTATTCTAAATCTTTTGGTTGGAGCATTTAATCCATTTATGTTTAAGGTTATTATTGATAGGTACTTATTCATTGTCATTTTTGTACCTATGTTCATCTCTGTCTCTCTTTTCCTTCCTTTCTTTCCTTAAAGCAGTCCCTTTATTTTTTTTGCACAGCTGGATTGGTGGATGTGTATTCTTTTAGACTTCTTTTGTCTTAGACGCTCTTTATTTGGCCTTCTATGTTGATTGAGAGCCTTGCTGGGTAAAGAACCCTAGGTTGCAGGCCTCTGGTTCTCATTACTGGGAATGTTTCTTGCCATTCTCTTCTGGCTTGGAGCGTTTCCTTTCAGAAGTCAGCAGCTAACCGTATTTGGGCTCCCTTTTATGTTATTTCCTTTTTCTCCCTTGCTGCCTTTAAGATTCTCTCTTTGTCTTGGAATTTTGCCATTTTAATGATGATGTGTCTTGAAGTGAGCGTCTTTGGGTTCCTCTTGACTGGGACTCTCTGTGTTTCCTGGATTTGTGTGACTTTTTCTCTCGTCGAATAGGGAAGTTTTCCATCATTACATCTTCAAATAGGTTTCTATCCCTTGCTTTTCTTCTTCTCCATCTGGTATCTCTATTATATGGATATTATTGTGTTTCATATTATCTTGCATTTCTCTTAAATCCTCTTCATTCTTTCTGAGCCCCTTTTCCTTTTCTTGCTCTTTCTTGGTGATTTTTTCTAGTTTGTCCTCCAACTCACTGATTTGATCTTCTGCTTCATCTATCCTGCTTTTGATTTCTTCCACTATGTTATTCAGTTCAGAAATTGTATTCTTCATTTCCTCTTGCCCCTTGTTGATAGTTTCTATTTCCTTTTTCATGTTGATCTCGTTTGCAGTGAGTTCATTGTAGTTTCCCTGTAGTTTCTAGCAGCTCATTGTGAGCTCATTGAACTTCCTGATAACCAGTTCTTTGAATTTAATATCTGATTGTTGACTTGCTTCCATTTCATTTAGCACTCTTTCTGAGGCTTCCTCCTTTCCTTTCCTTTGGGCATTTTTCTTTGTCTTTCCATTGTTTGTGAGACTCTTCTTGTTAGCTTCCACTTCTTAAATGGATTTGTTCTGGCTCCCATGGTTTATGGTGAGATTCAGTGGTGCAAACTCCTTTGGTATCCTGGTGTTCACCACTTCCACCTCTTGTTGGTTTCCAACTGGCCAAACCAGTTTTTCTGGTCTTGCTGGCTGCAGCAGGTTGAGGGGTGATTGGTGTGGCATGTCTCCTTTCCTGATTTATACTCAGCCAGTCTTGCAAGCACTATCCCAAGAGCTGGTCTGGCTCCTTTCCCTAATATTTTAGGTGGGGGTAATCCAGGTTTTCTTCAGAGCACTTTTTCTTCAGGGGTTATCGCTGCAGGCTGGGGTGCTGGGGTGCGCACTCGGCTAGGCTGCCTTGGTCCTGCAGGTTTTGGCGCGAACCCTTCCCAGTGCTATGAGGGAACACAGCACCTTCCATGTAACCTCAGGGTCTTTCTGTTCCATGCTTTTTTACATGCCTCTCTTTGTCTTTCATTTATATTTTTATGCTCTTATTCTCTTTGTGTTTGCATTCTGGAGAATTTTCTGAGAGATGTCCTCAAAGTTACCAATTCTTTCTTCAAATATAGCTAATTCCTTAAATTGCCCCTTGAGGTTTTAACTTTAGCGATAACATTTATTGTCTCTAGAAGTTATATTTCAGTCCTCTGCTCTACCAAGTGAGCTATCGAAGGCCCCATTCTAGAAGTTTTATTTCAATTATTCCTTGTTTTTTTTCACAGTATAGGGTCATTTTCTCAAATCTTCATTTAGAAAATATTTGAAACATTTTACAGTATTTGCATATTGTTCTCATATCTGCTCTGTTTCCTTGCTTTCTCACTCTCTAATTCCCTCATCTAGGAAAGGAAGGAAGGAAGGAAAGAAGGAGAGAAGGAAGGAGAGAAAGAAACATAGAGAGAAAATAATGGAAGGACATCTCTACTTAGGAAAAAAAACCCCACATATTTCATTAAATATCTAAAAGTAGAGCATTCCTGTGAAAACTTTCATAAACCAAAATTGTGTTAAAGCAAAGAATCAATTACCTTAGGACACATCTTCCTAATGCAAAAAATAAATCAAGACAAAGCATAAATGCTCACAGACACAGTTCAAAGCTATAGGACTTGATATTGAGATGCCGAGTGTAGTTCTGGGGAAGGAGCTTGGCAGGGGATCACTCTTGCTGTTAAGGGTGTGCTCTACCCTTATGACACCTCCCTGAAAAACCTGAATTGTATTTTTTGCTTTTCACCTTTTATTGTAAAAGCAAATGTCCACTTAGATTTATTTAAGTTAGCAAAAACAGATACTAGTGTAAGATTTTTTTAAAGATTTCATTTATTTACTTTTAGATAGAGGGGAATGGTGGGAGAGTAACATCAATATCTGGCTGCCTCTCATGCACCCCCTACTTGGGAGTTGGCCTGCATTGCAGGCATGTGCCCTGATTGGGAATAAAACCAGTGACACTTTGGTTCACAGGCCAGTGCTCAATCCACTGAGCCACACCAGCCGGGGCTGAAATTTTTCATTATAAACAATCATAAACCAAACAGGCAGCCACTACTTATTTGTATATAGTTGACTGTTACCACAGTCAAAAGAAAAAGAAGTACAAACTTTCAATTATAAAATTAGTCACAGGGAAGTAAGGTACAGCATAGGTAATATAGTCAATAATATTGTAATAACTATGTATAGTTACAGATGGGTATTATACTTATTGTGGTGATCACTTTGTAAATACATAAATTTTGAATCACTGTGTTGTATAACTGAAACTAACATAATATTCTATGTCAACTATAATTTTTTAAAAATTTAATGCTACAAAATAAAATTGAAAAATATATGAAATTGGACATTGCCAAATGGATACCAAAACACAGAGATGCATAGTAGTTAGGCACAAAGGCCTTGGATGTGGACTGCCAAGATTTGAGTTATAGTTCTACCACTTGCCAGCTGCGTAACTTGGGAAAGTTGCTCAAATTCTCTGTGAATATATTGATACTTATAAAAAGAGAATAAAAGAAGTTTGTTATTATGTCTCAAACATGTAATTTCTAAAACTGATCTCTTCATCCTCCATCTAAAGACATCTTCTCTCTTTCTAACTCAGCCCCTCATTAGAGTTAGGCTCTTTCTTGTTTCATCAGCCCGTGGAGCCCTTCCATTCCTTTCTTTGCATTCCTTGGCCATCACACTGCCCCATGTCTGGATTACTTTCAGTACTTTTGTTTTGGCTGTGTTTTCAGATTTTAACCCATCCAGTGTTTTTCCCATATAATATGATTTGAATACTTTCTGCCTATCTATGATTCTTTATTACAATTTTCTCATTTTCTTTTTCTTTCTGATGATGAATTACAAAAAAAATTCAACTCTCATACAATAGAGAAAGTCAAAGTCTGTCAAATTTCCCCTTGGACATACCCAATATTCACAATTGGCCACATATTTTATTTAATATTATACATAATTATTAATTATATGCATATTTTATTTAATATTATACATAACCACTATTAACATTTTGGTGCATATTACCACCATTACAAATTTATCCATATTCTATGTAATGTTCTACATAACTATTATTAAGATTTGGTACATATTTTATTTAATATAGTTCAAAAGGCTTTCCAACATTATTACTGAACCATGCATGTCTTTATTTTTTCCACAAGAGTGGTATAGATGTATATCATTATTTTCTAAAAGTTGGTTTTATTAAATATGGATTGAACACAAAAAATATGAACATGTGCAAGGTATAACGAATTTTCAAACAATGAATAGTCATTCACACAACTGTTTAAGAAATGGAACATCAGGACTTCTGGAAGAGATGGAGGCATAGGTAGATATACTTTGCCTCCTTGTACAACCAAAAGAAGGACAACATCAAATTTAAAAACAAAAAATAACCATAACTGCCAGAAAATTGAAGTGTATGGAAGTCTGACAATCAAAGAGTTAAAGGAGAAGCATTCATTCAGACTGGTAGAAGCAGCAGAGATGGGCAGTGGAGGAGGAGAGGATGCATGGCAGGGTGGTGGCCAGAGGACTAGGCAGTCCCACAACTGCATGCAGATAAATAGGAAGAACAGCTGTGGACTGAGAGAGACTGCACAACCCAGGTTTCGAGCATGGGGAAATAAAGCCTCAAAAACTCTGGTGGTAAAAACCTGTAGTGGTAGGAGAAACTCCCAGCCTCACAGGAGAGTTTGTTGGACAGACCCACAGGGTCCTAGAACATACACAAACCCACCCACCCAGGAATCAGCACCAGAAGGGCCCAATTTACTTGAGGGTAGTGGGGGAAGTGACTGAAAGCCACCAAGAGATGAGTGAGCAGCACTGTTTCCTATGAAACCCTTCCCCACATAGTGTCACAGTGTATCCAAATGGGTTGCCCCACCCTGGTGAATACCTAAGACTCTACCCCTTACATCATAACAGCTCTGCCAATACAAAAAATATGGCCCTAATGAAAGAACAGTTCTAAGCTCCAAAATTAGAACTAAGTGATGAAGAGATAGGCAACCTATCAGATGCAGAGTTCAAAACACTGGTAATCAGGATGCTCACAGAAATGGTTGAGTATGGTCGCAAAATGGAAGAACAAGTGAAGGCTATATAAAGTGAAATAAAGAAAAATATACATGGAACCAAGAGTGAATGGGAGGAAACTGGGACTCAAATGAATGATTTGGAGCAGAAGGAAGAAATAAACATTCAACCAGAACAGAATGAAGAAACAAGAATTCAAAGAAATGAGGAGAGGCTTAGGAACCTCCAGGACATCTTTAAACATTCCAACATCTGAATCAAAGGGGTTCCAGAGGAAGAAGAGCAAGAGCAAGAAATTGAAAACTTATTTGAAAACATAATGAAGGAGAACTTACCCAATCTGGCAAAGGAAATAGACTTCCAGGAAGTCCAGGAAGCTCAGAGAGTCCCAAACAAGTTGGACCCAAGGAAGCACACACCAAGGCACACCATAATGTCATTACCCAAGATGAAAGAAAATGAGAGAATCTTGAAAGCAGCAAGAGAAAATGAGACAGTTTACAAATGAGTTTTCATAAGACTGTCAGCTGATTTCTCAAAAGAGACCTTTCAGGCAAGAAGGGGCTGGAAAAAAGTATTTGAAGTCATGAAAAGGAAGGACCTACATCCATGATTACTCTATCTAGGAAAGCTAGCATTTAGAATGGAAGGGCAGATAAAGTGCTTCCCAGATAAGGTCAAGTTCAAGGAGTTCATCATCACCAAGCCCTTATTATATGAAATGTTAAAGGGACTTACATAAGAAAATGATGATCAAAAATATGAACAGTAAAATGATGACAAACTCACAACTATTAACAATTGAACCTAAAAAAACTAAAACTAAAACAAAGCCAACAACTAGAACAGGAACAGAATCACAGAAATAGAGATCACATGGAGGGTTATCAGTGGGAAGGGGAATGGGAACAATGGGGGAAGAGGTACAGGAAGTAAGAAGCATAATTGGTAGGTACAAAATAGACAGAGGGAGGTTAAGAATAGTATAGGGAATGAAGAAGCCAAAGAACATATATATACGACCCATGGGCATGAACTAAGTGGGGTGTTGTGCAGGTGGGAGGGGCAGTGCATGGTAGAAGGTAATAAGGGGGGAAAATGGGACAACTCTGATAGTATAGTCAATAAAATATATTAAAAGAAAGAAATGGAACATTATTATTATCTTTGAATTTCTGATCCCTTCTTCCTCAAATGCAACACTTATCTGTATTTCCATTTATTGTACTCTTGCTTTTCACTATAGTTTGCATATATGTGTGTATAACTAAACAATAAATTGTTTGCTTTTGTGTGTTTCTGAAATTTATATAAATACATTATTCTGTAGGTGGTCTTCTGCAACTTGATTTTTTTTCTCCCCCCACTTTATATCTCATTTGGGATTGTGACTGAAATGACATTGAGGAGAATTGTTATCTTCATGATATTGACTCTTCCAGCCCATGAATATAATATATATCCCTGTTTATTTAGGTCTTTTTCATGCCTTTCAATGTAATTTATAATTTTCTCCCTAAATGTTTTGCTCATCATTTGTTAGATATATTGCTAGATTCATATTATTTTTTATGTTATTCTAAATGGTCTTTAAAAAATTGGTTTTGTAGATGTTTATTGTTGGTACATAAAAATGCAATTTAAAAGATGAAATGACTTATATAAAATCTGGAGCAGGAAAACAACCCACTGTTGTGAATATATATAGCTATAGTGAAAATCTATAAGTTTGGTTGGGAAAGATAGACACAAACTTCAGGATAATGTTACTTGGAGAGGCAGGGGAAATGAGATCAAGGAGAGGCACAAAGAGGATATTAATGGTATCTATAATATTTTATTTCTTTTTTGAAGCCAGTATGGCAAAAAATTAAGATTTGTTAAGACAACATAGCTGTTGTATAAATGATTATTTTATTATTTATTATACCTTTTTGGAATATGTCATAATTTAAACAATAAAATATGCAATGTTAACTATCTGCTCAAGATATATCAATTTTATCATGGATGACCTCAGAATCCATTAATATCATCAATTATTCTAAATTGGATATTCTATAATGTGGACTGTATGCTCAATCCAACCTCTGCCTGTGATTTTTTTTGTAATTTATCATTAAATGAATGAATGAGCAAATACCAAAGATTTTACATTAGAATCTAGATTTCTGAATTCTCTTAAAAATTTAGAAAATCCGATAATACTAGATTTCCATGTGATTACAGTCAATTATATACAAATAAGTAGTGGCTGCCTGCTTGGTTTATGATTGTTTATAATGAAAAATTTCAGCCCTGGCTAGTGTGACTCAGTGGATTGAGCACTGGACTTACCTAAGAAAAAGAAGATAAAAAAGTATGAACAGCAAAATGACAACAAACTCACAACTATCAACATAAGAACCCATAAAAAAAAGAAAAACAATGAAAACAAAATCTAAGCCAACAACTAGAACAGGAACAGAATCGGAGAAACGGACATCACATGGAGGCTTTTCAGTGTGGAGGAGGAAAGGAGGAATAGTGGGGAAAAGGTACAGGGGAGAAGAAGCATAATTAGTAGGCATTAAATAGATGGGGAGAGGTCAAAATGGTATAGGAAGCAGAGGACTCACAGAAGTTATATGTACAACCCATATACATGAACTAAAGTGGGGGAATGCTGGTGGTTTGGGTGGTACAGGATGTAGGGGGGATAAAGGAGGAAATATTGGGGAAACTATAATAGCATAATCAATAATATATACTTTAAAAACATTTCAAACATTTTCAAAGATAGAAGAGCATAATGAGCTCCTAGATACCCATTGTTGAAATTCAGCAATTATTAGCTCATGGCCATCTTCGTTATATTTATTTTCTATGACCCCTGGATTATTTTGAAACAAATCCCAGGCACTATACAATTTTATTCATAAGTATTTTAGTATTTATTTATGAAAGGTAAGTACTTTTAGATAACATAACCAGAATGTTATTGTCATATGTAAAACAATTTAACAGTAATTGCTTAATATAATCAAATACCCAGTCACTATTTAAAATTTCTCCATTTTCTGAACTTTATTTTACAGTTTGTTCAAATAAGAATTTAAATAAGGTCCTTGCATTGCATGTGCTTGATAAATTTTTTCAATCTCTGAGATCTGGTAGTGAATGTAGACCAAAAATGTACCCAAAATTTTTCTTTGAAAACCAAAATATTCTGTATTTGTGCTTTCCAATGTGGTACCTACTAGCCATACATGGCTATTGAGCTCTTGAAATATAACTAGTGTAACAGAGATAATAACTTTTTAATTTTATTTAATTTTTGTTAATTAAAATGTTACAAACAGCTTTTTGGGGGTCAAATTCACATACCACAGGCTCTTCTTTTAAAGTATACAATTTGGTGTATTTTTAACTTATTCAAAAGTTGTACTTGATCACCATTTATTTTAGAACATTTACATCACCCCTAAAAGAAACCCACTAACTGTCACTCCCCATTCCCCTTGTCCCCAACCCTGGCAACCACTAATCAACTGTCTTCCTGTATGAGCTTGCCTATTTTGGATATTTCATACCAGAAAATCATACAATGTAGCCTTTTGTGTCTGGTATTTTTTACTTTGCATAATGTTTTCAAGGTTCCTCAACTGATGTAACATATATCAGTTAATTCATTCCATTTTATGGCCAAATAATGCTCCATGGTATGCATACACATAGTTTGCTTATCTATTCATCCATTCATAGACATTTGAGTTATTTCCACTTTTTGACTATTGTGAGTAATGTTAGTATGAACAAGTTTTTATGTAGATATATGTTTTCAATTCTCTTGAATATATACCCAATGGTAAAATTTCTGAGTCGTGTAGTAACTCTGTTTAACTTTTTGAGGAACTGCCAAATGTTTTCCCAAAACAAATTTCCATCAGCAATGAGTGCCGTTTCCAAATTTTCACATCCTCACCTGCACTTGTTATTGTTCATCTTTTTGAGCCTAAGCTATCAAATGGGTATAAAGTAGTATGCCACTAGTGGTTTTGATGTGCATTTATCTAATGACTGATGTTTGTATATGGTGTGATGACCATGCATTTGTGTAGCAGGAGTACAAATTCATTCTTTTGTATATGGATATCCAATTCTTTCAGGCACCATTTGTTGAAAAGACTATTCTTTCTTCCATTTATTAATGATCTTGGCACCCTTGTCAAAAATTAATTGACCATAAATTTAAGAGTTTATTTCTGGACTCTCACGTTGTATTCCATTGATCTGTATGTGTAGTTTCATACCAGTACCACACTGCTTTGATTATTGTAACTTTGTAGTAAGTTTTGAAATTGACAAGTGTTTTCATTCTTCTTTTTGAAGATGGCTTAAGCTATTCTGGGTCCCTACATTTCTATATAAGTTTTCATATCAGCTTTACCATTTCTGCAAAATAAAATACATTAACAATTATGACAGAAATTACATTGAATTTTTGATCAGTTTGAAGAAGACGCAATATTAAATATATTAAGTCTTCCAATCTATGAAATGAATATATTTACATTTATTTAGGTTTTCCTTAAATTTTTGAAATATATTTTTAGAGAGAGGGAAAAGGAGAGAGAGTGGGAGAGAAACATCAATGTGAGAGAGAAACATTGATTGGTTGCCCCTCATAAGTGCCCAGACACAGGGACAAAACCTGCAACCTAGGCATGTGCCTTGACGAGGAATGGAATTGGTGACCTTTAGCTTTGTGGGACAACACTCCAACCAACTGAGTTACACCAGTCAGGGCTATTTAGGCCTTCTTCAGTTTCTTTCACTGATGTTTTGTAGTGTTTAGTGAACAAGTCTTCCACTTCTTTTGTTAAACCTATTCCTGAGTACTTTTTGATGCTACTGTAAATAAAATTGTTTTCTTAATTTCATTTTCAATTGTTCATTTTTAATGTATAGAAATAAACTTGATATTTGTTTATTGATTGTATATTTTGTGACCTAACTAAACTTGTTTGTTATTTTTAATATGATATTGTATGGTTTGTGTTTTTTTAGATTTTATTTATTTATCTTTAGAGGAGAAGGGAAGGAGAGAGGGAGAGAAATATCAATGTATGGTTGCCTCTCATGTGTCCCCCAATGGGAACTGATCTGCAACCCAGGTATGTACCCTGACTGGGAATCGAACCATGATTGTTTGGTTTGCAGGCCCACACTCAATCCACAGAGCTACACCAGCCAAGGCTACTTGTGTGTTATTTTTAATAGGGAGTTGTGTGTGTGTGTGTAGTCTTTAGAATTTTCTATACACAAGGTCACATCTTCTATGAATGGGGATAATTTCACATTTATTTCCAATCTGGATGCTATTTATTTATTTATATTTTGTCTTATTGCCTTGGCTAAAACCTCCAGAAAAACACTGAACAGAAGTGGCTTTTCCTGATTTTAAGAAGAAAGTGTTTAATATTTCACTATCAGGTGTAATGTTAGCTGTGGTTTTTCATATATGGCTTTTATTAGCTTGAAGAAGTTGCCTTGTATTCCTAGTTTATTGGGTGTTTTGTTAAATTTAAAAAAGGTGCTGGATTTTGTCAAATGCTTTTTCTGTTCCATTGAGATGATCATATGATTTTTGTCTTTTATTCTACTATTATGAGAATATTACATTGATTTTTTGATGCTAAGCCAACATTGTATTCTTAGAATAAATTCCACTTGGTTGTGGTGCATAATCCTTTTTATATACTGCTGGATTTGGTTTGCTAGTATTTTGTTGAGGATTTCTGTGTTTCTATTCATAAGGGATATTCATACTTTCCTCTCTTTTTTTTTTCTTTTTGAAGCCTTTGTCTGGGTTTGGTGTCAGGGTAATATCAGCCTAATAGAATGAGTTTGGAAGTGTTCCCTTCTCTTCTATTTTTTTTAAAGTGTTTGTGAGGGATTGGTGCTATTTCTTATTTTAAATGCTTAGAATGAGGACTTGAAATGTGAATGCAACCCAAGTAAGTACAAAATAATAAAGAGTGTCAGCTTTCAGGAGCTTAGAGGAATGCGTCAGTGATAATTATGAGTACATCAGGACAAGGGAGACTTGAGAGGCAAGGTTTCAACGAAGAAGAAAAGGAAGTTCCCACAGAATTACTGTCAAGGGCACTCCCTCCTGCTTCTAAGGGCTCTTGAATCTCGTAGAAAAGCTCTAGATTTCTGGATGACCTCATTCCTCAAAAGAAAACTTCCAACTGGGCAAATATTTCCCGGCTCATAGGCTAGTTTGAGCTTGTTCAGAAGTGTTGGCTGTGCCGACCTCCCCTATGCTTTCTTCATCCATGGATGTGTATAACACCGATTCTGTGAACATAAATAACAGTGCTTCATAATGCTGGTGCTGACATGCCCAAAAGTGTCTTCAGTTATTTCAGGGGGTGTCTTCCAATTCTCACAACTAGTTTACTTTCAATTTATTTTTTAAAAAGAGATACATGCTACTTCAGATGTTTCTTTGTGGTAGATGTGTCAGGTAAAGTGAATGGAAAGGTAGGTGTCATAGAAAGTAATCAAAACAAGAAAATAAGTGGCAAGTTACAAAAACCTGAGAATTCGTATCTGGATCATTTAGAAGTGTTCCCTCTGTCATAATCACTGATTTATCCCTGTTTACAAGAGGTCCAGCTACGTCAGAGTACATAATCAGTAAATATTTGTTAAATGAAAAAATGATTGAATCAAAGCCCTGGCTGGTGTAGCTCAGTGCATAGAGCATGAGCCTGCAAAACAGAGGGTTGCCAGTTGGATTCCCAGTCAGGGCACATGCCTGGGTTGCAGGCCAGGTCCCCAGTTTGGGGCATGCGAGAGGTAGCCACACATTGATGTTTCTATCCCTCTCTTCCTCCTTCCCTTCCCCTCTGTCTAAAAAAAAATAAATAAAATATTTTTAAAAACTTAAAAAATAATATAAAGCTCTAGGTGTGTATGGGAGAAATAGACAATATTTGGGGAGTACCTACAGAAATACGAAGGTGGAGGGAATTATCAGTGAGCCCAAAGGAGGCAGCATGTATGAACAGGTAGGGCAATTGAAGGATGTGCTGTGGCAGCCTCAGCTCCCGGATGTTTCAGACAGCTCTAATTTACAATATTTTGTCCTGTTACTCCTTTAAGAAAGTCATACTTACTGGAATTGCTTTTCTGTTTCAAAATTATTCTCCCTGTAGAAGGCAGAGCCCTTGTACATGGGTAGTGTCGATGTGACTGGTCAGTAGTCAGTGTGTGAGCTACATAACATCTTAGAGAGTACACTGGACTAGAAATCAGAGGGTTGGAGACTCAGCTCTAAAACTTGCCCCATAGCTTGGATCACCAGAAACTTTCATAAACACACGAGGAAACAACCCTCCATGAAGGGGATTCAGCCAACATATTATTGTAAAGAGGAGAAGTGGCACCCCGTGAACATAAAAGAGTACAACTATTGGTTAGGCTCTAAACTATTGGCTCTAAACTAAGTATGTTTACAATATTAAAGAGCTTAAATAAGCAACAGACATGACAAGTAAAGAGCAAGAATCTATTGAAAAGAAAGAACATTCAGATTTTTAAAAGAACAAATAAAACTTTTAAAATCGTAAGTATTTTTTTGAAATTAAAATTACAATGTACAGGCTATAATCACTTTTAAAAAATGTAATACTGCTTAGTAAAATTGAATGTATTCAATACTTTTTAAGAAGTTATAACTACAAAAATAAATGCTAGAACAAAAACAGAAGCCTTCCTAAATATCAAAAGAAATATATAAATTATAATAGCAAAAAAAACATCAGAAACAGTAAATATACATAATACACATGATGTATTATGATGTGAAATAACACTGAAGTTGAGACCAAAAATATCTGTCTTATCAATAAATGTGAGTGGGTTTAATTCCTCTACTAAAAGAAAAATATTTTCAATATGGCTCACAAAGCAAGACCCAACTATATGTGGTGTACAGGAGATACATCTAAATCAAAATGATTCAGACAGGCCAAAAATAAAGACATGAACAAATGGCAATGATAAGTAAGTGGTGCTGTGATCCTTCATATCAGACAAAGTAGAATTCAGGCCAAAAATTATTAAATGTGACAAAAAGGATACTTTATAAAGCTAAAGGCCAATTTCACAATATAGGTATAACAATGATGAGAAATCATGTACCAAATAACAGTCTTTAAAAGCAGAAACTGCAGATGCAAGCAGATACAGACAGAAGCACACTGCTAATAGAAGAATTTAACACCCCACTTCCAGTGCAGAACAGATCGATTGGCAGAAATATAGGTAAGGATATAGAAGAAGTAAACAACATAATCAATAAAGCAGATCTCATTGATCTATACTAAATTTAGAACCTAATAATAGAGAATACACTGGTCTTTCTTAACTGCACATGGAATAGTCCCCAAAATTTATTATATATTAGGTCACAAAGAAAGCATCAATAAGTTCTATTGGAACAATGGAAATATTACAAATAATATACTTTCGTATCACAGTGCAATATAACTACAATTAAGAAACTCAAGCCCTGGCTGGTGTATCTCAGCACATTGAGCGTGAGCCTGCAAACCAAATAATCGTGGTTTGATTCCCAGTCAGGGCACGTGCCTGGGTTGTGGGCCAGTTTCCAGCAGGGGATGCACAAGAGGCAACCATACATTAATATTTCTCTCCCTCTCTCTGTCCCTTCTACTCTAAAGACAAATAAATAAAATCTTTAAAAAAACAGAAAGAAACTCAAAAGCTCTTCCAACTAAAACTTTAAAAATCTCCAATTAAACAGCTCTTAGGTGAAAGGAAAAAATATGAATCAAAATTAACAGAATATATAAAAAAATAAATGAAAACAGTATATATCAGAGACTGTTGGATACATTTACAGTAGAGATTAGTGGTAAATTCATAGCCTTAAACACTTACATCAATAAAAAGAGTGAAAATCAATGAATTATACAAACCTAAAAAGTGAGAGAAAGAACAACAAATGAGCCAAAAGAAAGCATAAGAAAGAAAACAATTAAGGTAAAAGTTGAAAAGTAATGAGGGTTTGAAATAGAAAACAGTAGGCCCAAGTAACAAATAAAAATTCTGGTTCTTTAAAAGAAGTAACAAAATATATAAAGCACTAGTAAAATTCATCAAACAAAAAAGGGAGAAACACAACTATAAAATATAAGAAAGACAAAAAGAAATAGACAATAATGGAACAAAAAAGGTAATGTGAAATAGAAATGACTGGTTTTCAAATGAGTAACATTAGCAGCTCAAGCATTCTAAACAGGGAGGGAGAGGAGGAGTGGGGAAACAGAACTCAATCATTTGGGAACACAGTATTTTGCCTAAGTACGTAAAGACTTTTATTTTAGAAGAAAACATGAAAACAAATACTGAATTCTAGTTAGTAGGTTTGTCAATATGACATGAGTTAGATATTCTGAAACTGATTTTGGGGTCTTTTAGTGTGAGCAAATAAGTAAATATTTTGAAGGCAATTGGAATTAGGTTTCTAATGGTTTGAGAAGGGCAGTACAGATGTGGAAAGGGGAACTGGAGCATGCACTCTATTGTGCTGATTGGAATTGGACATATATATATATAAACTCATGGGTTTTAATATACTTATTTCTACATGTGTCTACATCTATCTATTTACAGACAAGAATGGAAAGATATCTATATCAATATGTGCAGATCCGTATCTACCTATGAGTATTTCGATGGATATGTCTAATACCTTGTAGTGACAGAGCACATGGAAATGCTTTAAAAATGACAAAAGGAGAGAGGAGTCAGCTTAGAGGGACTCCCACTGAACAAATGTGAGATAATTTTGGCATCGAAGTAAATAATAATAGTAACAGACGCCCTGGCTGGTGTAGCTCAGTGGATTGAGCACGGGCCTGTGAAGCAAAGGGTCACTGGTTTGATTCCCAGTCAGGGCACATGCCTGGGTTGCAGGCCAGGTCCCCAGTGGGGGGCACATGGGAGGCAACCACACATTGATGTTTCTCTCCCACTCTTTCTCCTTCCCCGCACCCTCTCTAAAAATAAATAAATAAAATATTTAAAAAAATAGTAACAGAATATAATGCCCTGAATAAAACAAGGACATGTAAGACCATTATAAATAAATGAATGAATAAATGAGTAGAGAGAAAGAAAAGTTATTCCTTGTAGTAGAATGCCAACTAATATATGTAAAAGGAATGGAGTTAAGAAATCACCATTTGGCAACATGGTAATTTTGGCAACATGAGGATTTTTAATTCATGATAGTTTAATGACAAACTTGGTATTTACATAGTCTTAAAATATCTACTCACAAGACTATTATTAATTGCAAAGGAAAAATAATAACTTTATAGTAGAAAAACTTGGCATATACTACCACCTTAACCAAGTGATCAAAGTTAACCTTACCACTGATGGTTAAAAAACATACTATGTAGCTGCTCCTTTGATGAAGGAGGATACAGCATTCCCTCTGTGGTATTCCTGCTGAAAAGCCATAAATAAAGAGCCATTTGGATCAAATTCAGATTTTTTAATTTTTTTTGCTAAAAATAACATATTTGGAATTATCAACAAAATGAGTATTTTAGATTACAAAATAATATTTTATTAATGCTAATTTTCTAATTTTGGGTATTATACTTTAGATATGTAAGAGAATATTCTTTTTATTAGTAAGTATACACTGAAATATTAGGGAGCAAAGGAGCATGAGGTCTATTTACTCTAAAATAGAAAAAAATGTATATATATAGAGAATGATGAAACAAATACGGTAAAATATAAAACAATGGGAGGAATCTGGGTAAAGAGTAAACAGGAGTTGTTTATACTATTCTTGTAGCTTTTCTTTCTTTTTCTTTTTTTTTAATTACTTTATTATTATTCAATTACAGTTGTCTGGATTTTCCCACCACTCCAGCCCACCCCAAATCCACCTCCCTCCCTTGCTTGCACTCTTCCCCTTGGTTTTGTCCATGTGTCCTTTATAGTAGTTCCTGAAAACCCTTTTCCCCCACTGCCTCTTTCCCCCTCCCCTCTGGCTATTGTTGCATTGTTCTTAATTTCAATGTCTCTGGTTATATTTTGTTTGCTTTTTTTCTTTTGTTGATTATGTTCCAATTAAATGTGAGATCATATGGTATTTGTCCCTCACTGTCTGGTTTATTTCACTTAGCATAATGCTGTCCAGTTCCATCCATGCTGTCCCAAAGGCTATAAGCTCCTTCTTTCTCTCTGCTGCCTAGAATTCCATTGTGTAAATGTTCCATAGTTTTTTGATCCACTCATTTACTGATGGGCACTTAGGTTGCTTCCAGCACTTGGCTATTGTAAATTGTGCTGCTATGAACATTGGGGTGCATAGGTTCTTTTGGATTGGTGTTTCAGGGCTGTTAGGGTATAATCCCAGCAGTAGAATTGCTGGGTCAAAAGGTGGTTCCATTTTTAGTTTTCTGAGGAAATTCCATGCTGTTTTCCACAGTGGCTGCACCAGTCTGGATTCCTACCAACAGTGCACTAGGGTCCCCTTTTCTCCACATTCTCTCCAACACTTGTTTGTTGATTTGTTTATGATGACCATTCTGACTGGTGTGAGGTGGTATCTCATTGTGGTTTTAATTTGCATCTCTGTGATGGCTACTGATGCTGATCATCTTTTCATATGTCTCTGGGCCCTCTGTATATCCTCCTTGGAGAAGTGTCTGTTCAAGTCTTTTGCCCACTTTTTAATTGGGGTTTTTGTTTTCCTGGAGTGGAGTTGTGTGAATTCTTTACATATTTTGGAGCTCAAATCCTTCTCTGAGGTATCATTGGCACATAAATTTCCCCATATAGTTGGTTCACTTTTCATTTTAAGGCTGTTTTCTTTAGCCATGCAGAAGCTTTTTAATTTGATGAGGTCTCACTGGTTTATTCTTTCCTTTATGTCCCTTGCTTTAGGGGACATATCAGTGAAGGTGTTGCTGCATGGAAAGTCTGAGATTTTCCTTCTTGCAGCTTTTCTATTGGTTTGAAATTATTTCAATTTAAAAAGTAACAAAAATATTTTAAAATATTTGTTAGAATATGTAGGAGAATAATTTTGTTCTGTAGGATTTTTTAATTTACATACAAAGTACAAATCATAATGGGAAAGAATGATCTATTTGAGTAGAGTAAAATGACACATTCATGTACAATGAAGAACTCTACAAATGGAGTAAAAAAAGAAACCAGAAATGATGAGAAGATATTTGCTATGCCTACCATTTTTGTCCAGAATATATTACAAACATTACAAATGAATAAGCATATGAAAAGATGACCAATTGCACTAGGAATTAGAAGCAAATTAAAATAACAGTGGTACACCATTACATATTTATCTAGATTATTGTTCGAAATTACACAACTTGATAATACCCATTGAATGGATGAAAGGGAAGGAGAACTTTCAAAGCTGGTTCAACAATTCTGGAGATTGTTTAGCAAGATCTAAGTGAAATTGAAGGTGTGGACAATTACACCTCCAGGTATTTAGCCTAGATAATTTTCAAAGGAACAGGAAAGGGTTGCTCATTGCAGCATTGTTGGGAACTTAGTGAAATATTGGAAACAACCTAATTGTCATCCAACAGATGACATCAGTAGATAACATGCAATACATTTAAGATGAGCGAATTATATCTAAATGTGTTAACATATAGAAGTCTCAAAAACAAATCTTAGGTGAAAAAAGCAGGTAGCAAAAATTTATATTGTGAAATTTATAAACACAGGGAACAACAATATATGTTGTTTACAAATAAAAAAGGAGATAGAGTCGCTGTCCTGGAGAATTTGGGGGACATATGAAGAGAGGAAAGTAAACACATGATTACAATGTAGAGCATGACAGCCACAGTTCAAATGGGCACCAAATATAGATAGTGGAGTGGAGGTGAAGGAACACTTTCCAGAAATGGCAAAGCTTTCCATGACTCTCTCTCACACTGAACCAAGTCCTGGAAGACAAAAAGGGGTTACCCAGGTGAAAGATAGAAAGGAAAGGTGTTTCTAGCAGGTAGTCACCTTTGCAAAATTCCAAAAGTGAGAAACTGCAGATCCTGGTTTGGAAACAGACAGTGGTTTCTCAGAACTGGAGTAGAGAAGGGGGATGGCAAAGAAAGGGATGGAGGGTACTGGAGGGCACCTCCTGCCATAGGCTCTGGCTGGGCTAAGGAATTTGCCTGCCTCCTGAAGGTGGCAGGAATGCTAGAAGTATATTGAAACAGAAGAGTAACGTGGGCATCATAAATTATGGGAGATGGCTCTGGAGGCAAGATTAGTTAGGTTTTTAAAATCTATATATGTAAAAATAGAGAGGGAGGGGAGTTTGGGGAGGTGGAAGAGGATATGGGGG
>PVKM010008711.1:0-38467 GCA_004027735.1 Carollia perspicillata
AAAAACCAGAGAAGTCCACTTGCTTCTGGATAGGAAAACCTCATGGTTGGATGTTATACAGAAATTTAATTACCACTATTTACTCTTTTATTTCTTTTATATTGTGTACCCCATGCATGTATTTCCTATTCAAATATAAATGGAACACAGCTATTTCTAAGACAAAAATGGTTAAAGAAGTTAATTATGTTTTGATATGGAGCACTCTTTAAGAAATATTTTTTGTATGGATTTTGTTTATTTATCTTCAGAGGGGAAGGGAAGGAGAGAGGGAGAGAAATATCAATGTATGGTTTCCTCTTGTGCATCCCCTGCTGGGAACTGGCCTGCAACCCAGGCATGTGCCCTGACTGGGAATCGACCCACAGTTGTTTGGTTCACAAGCCCATGTTCAATCCACTGAGCCACACCAGGCAGGGCTTTAGAAAAACATTTTTAAGTATACAAAAAGATGCAGAACAGTATGCATAGTTAGCCACCATTTTGTTATGAAAAATACACACTCACATACACACACATATACATTAAATCAAATATGTATGCATACATAGGCACATAAAAATATATATACATACATACACACATGTGTGTTTCTTATTCCTATAATATAAGATCATTAGAATGATTGTTTTAAAAACTGGTAGGGTCAGTTACCTCTGCAGAAGAGAATGTGTGTGCATGGGCTGTAGACGGAAGCAGCACACTTTTCAATATAAACCTTTGCATCCCCTTTGCTTTTTACCACATGTCCATATTAATTCCTCAAAAATTAATACAGTATAATCACAAATAACATTCACTAGGATGACTAAATTATGTAAAGTTGGGATGGGCCTAGAAAACTGAGATAGTCTCCTGAGTCCCCGAGTCTTTGCTCTGTCCCGCAGTTGGTCCTACTGACTAACTTCAGTTGAATGACATGACCACTTTATGGGTCTCAGTTTTCTTGTGATTAAAATGTTCTATAACACTTTACCTAATAACATTTATGTTAATGCTCATTATCACTTATATTAAAACATGACGATTCTGTATAATTTTCTGTTCTATGTGACAACTTTTTTGCTTGTTTGTTTGTTTTGCTCTTAAGTAAGCCAGACAGCACCTAGAACAGTGTCTGACATTGGCTGGACAACAAACAAAGGTTTGTGCAATGAAGGACTGAATGGAAATCGTCTCAATTATTATTAGAGCAAATTGCCAGGAATCTGCCATTACAGGCAGCGTTTAATGCTAGTTAAACTGTTAATATGCGATTGTGCTCTCATGGGAACTGAAGCACATATCAAAGTGCCTTCCCTGTTTGAACAGCCTGAGAAGTTAGATTCTCATTCAGACAGAACTGCTGTTTGTGCGCCTCATCTCCTTCCCCTCAGTGGAGGCAGCAATACATATTTAGTCCAGAACTTATCTGTGATTAGGTACCAGACATCATTAGTCCAATTAGCATCCCTATCTCCAGAGAATAAGGGAACAAGGTGCCTCATATTGTTTCAATTTACAACCTGAATTTTTTAGATGCTGTTGACAAAACCTGCATCACTTTGTCAGAAGAAAACCTAATTGGTTTGTTAGTTTTCTTATGTATTTATAATAGATGTCTTTTTCTTATTCAATCTGAAAATATCCCCAACAGAATTTGACTGTGTGGAGGTTTGACTAACATCAAAAAACTATTTTTAACTGAATAATGAACAAAAAATATATTACAAGAAATATATCAAAAACTAATTAAATGTTCATCTACTTTGTGCTGCTTTTTCATGGGTGACACTTGTGCTAATAATTAATTTTTCATTACATAGTACACATAACTTTGCAAAAACTTCTGAAAGCTATACTCAAAAGTTATAGTTGCAGGGGGAAGTAACCTAAAATTAAACATGTAATTAGTTCCATGGTTGAAAAAGTTTGTATATTTGATATTAAACCATCCCAGGATTTTCTACATGTTTTAGTAGCAAGAAATCCATATTATACATTTATTAAGCTAACATTAAAATAGAAGAAATAAAAAGTATATGCACATTCTTTCATTTATTCAACAGCTACTTACAGTTAAGTAGAGGCACTATATTCAGTGTTTAGAAATTTAAAATATGAATTATACATTGATTTTTTTGATCCCTGATGGCTTCAAGCATATATACCTAAATGAATATAAGCAACAGTTTAAACTTTACACTTTTTTTTAAATCATGCAAATTTAAACTGCATATCCAAGACAGTTCAACCAAGTCTCACTCATGGGAAAAGAACTTGAATCACACAATAGTGCATTATTTCTATATAGATTAATAAAATTTGAGTTCTTTAATTCAGATTCATTGACACACTAGTACATTATACCTGTATAGATTAATACAATTTGAATTCCTTATTCATTTCCTAATCCACCTATTTTCCATCAGATCATTCATTAAATTCTTAATTCCATACATAGTTCTTAAGTCTCACTGTGTACTAAGAATGTTCTATACGCTGGTGATTCATTGGAGATACAGCAGTAAACAAAATCAGATACAAGTCACCATAGTCGTATAACTTAGTCTGCTGTGGAGCTGCAAAGCACAGAATCAATACAGGAATTAAACTAGAAACACAGGACTTCCCTTAATGGGACAGGTCACTCATTGCCCAGCACTAAGGAGAAGAAAAATGACTGGACAATGTTCTTTCCCAATATGGTCTATCAGTAAGCTTCAGGGTCTGATTAAGTCCCTGTTATGATTATTAAACCAAAATTCTTCCCACTTTATATCCTTGCTGCATTGCTCATTTCTCAGCTCTCTAAATGAATGACTCCTTGGAATCATCCATTCCAAGGAGCCCATGGACTCCTTGGACTCCCTATATCTGAAGCAGGACTGATTACCCCATCACTCATCCCTGCCTTGTCCCACTCAGGTCCCTTTTTTAATTGCAGGCCCTGGTTTATTTCCTTCTTAGAATTTTTCATAATCTACATTTATCTTAGTTATCTCGAATTCCTGGGTAATCTCCATCTCCTTCACTATAAGGCAAACTTTGTGAGGGTGAAGTCATTTCTGCCTTGTTCACTGCTGCTGTGCATGGTCCTGAGGTGGAAAAGATGGGGAATGAAGCACACCATGAGACCTGTAAGAGACATGCAGAATAGAGTGAAGGAGCCTGTAGGCAGTGAGTGGAGAACTCAGCTGACATAGAGAATAGGTGAGTCAGGCTAATACTAATTGGTTTGGAAAGGGAAAGTATAAAGCCTTGTCCTTAACATAGAAAAAATATTTTAACCCCAGAACACTGTTTCTGCATAAGCCCTAACCCCATTATATATCCTATACTTAATATTTGTGACTTTCTGCCTTCTTTCCTTCTCTTCAGTTAAACTGGGTAAGACTCTCAGTCAATAAATGTAACCAATCTACTGAAATGCCTTATTTGATTCATGAGTTTCTTCCTTAGAAACTTGTGTCACAATATCTGTTATATAGGATAAGTTTTAAAAATCTTCTCCTCAGAGAACTGATATATTTTTCTAAACAATATTAAAGTAGTAAGAAATGAAATCATTCAAGTTATGAGAAAAGACTTACTCTAGTCTAGTATTTCAAAATCAATTCTAACACCTTTGATTATCTTGTGTGTGATCTGGAGATATCAGGGTATTTCCTGATGGTAATTTATCTCTCAATCACAAAACCACAATATCCAAATTACATTCCAATTATCAGCCAGAGGAAGCAATTTAATGAAACAATTTAATGAAATGCTTTTTGGCTACCATGAGCTCAATTGAGTTATTATCACCTGAAAGCCAGTTCCACTTAGAATGCTTAAACTCTAAGGAATTTGGAGGTTTATTATTTGAGAAATGACCTATCCTTGGTGGCCACACAGTGACTGAAGATTGCTCCCTTTTACATATAACAGGTTCTAATTTTTATATTAGGTACTAGAGATAGAGTATTTTATCAAGTGCTCTACATTCTAATAGAATTTCTTAGCATTGACTGTATCAAGGGCTTAATATTCCACTCACAAATATTGACAGTAATTTTGGATTTATACAAACTTTAGGGAAATCTGTCATAAGTTTATTTCTAATGTGCATTTGGAGGATGTGCATGACCTGTGAATTGAATATAATGTCAGAGATTAATTTTATGAGTAGTATAGGCAAATACTTTGGGTTAGTATTTTTATTTCTAAGACTTATCAAACTTTCAAAAGTAAGTTAAAAGAGTGCTTTTGATTGAACAGTTCTGTCTCTGGAGATCAGGTGCAGTGAGGAACATAAAGGGGAGCAAGCTGTTGGATGCTGTGATCTGCTCGGGGGCAGTCATGGCAGCCGTAACCAGGCCAAAGGAGACTTCTTCTTCAAATATGGTCGTGGCGGGGATACCTTCTCCTACTGGCAAAAGAAGAAGTGGTGACCTTGTCATCTCCTATACGGGGCAGCAGCGTACTCACGTTGATCTTCCTGACGTCACTATAGATGCCTCTTACTCATCTCAGGCCAATTGTTTTCACTTGGCTTCTTGATTCAGTCCCCTCTTCCCCTTTTAAAAGGATTGTTTTGCCCTGGCTGGTGTAGCTCAGTGGATTGAGCACGGGTCTGTGAAGAAAAGGGTTGCTGGTTCAATTCCCAGTCAGGGCACATGCCTGGGTTACGGCCCAGGTCCCCAGTAGGGGACACATGAAAGGCAACCACACATTGATGTTTCTCTCTCACTCTTCCTCCTTCCCTTCCTTTCTTTCTCAAAATAAATATATAAAATATTTTTAAAAAGTAAAAATAAATAAAAGGATTGTTTTTGTGATAATGTTCTCCTCTATGATTTTGTGCCTCAAGAATCCTATCCTTAGAGATTTATATTTTATCTTAACAGAATTAAAACAGTAAGCTTGGGAATTATTCTACAAGTATCAGCAAATAAATAACCAGCAGTATGTCCCACCCCACAAATAAACAAAACCTCTTTTGGCTCAGGGTTGTATACACAGTACATGCTAGCCAATGTTAAACAAGTTCTCTAAGGGGTTGAAGGGGCAAGAATCTGGCTTTTAGAATTTTGCAAAGTCTATGGTATAAATACTCTTACTCAGACTGATTTCAAGTTATAAGCAGAACGTCATTGAACATGGAGTTTCAGAGAAATGCACAGTAACACACCATCATCAACTGACATTCCACCATGCTAACACAGATGTAAATAACCTCAAGGGCATACCTAATGGATGAATGATCCTGTCCCTCTCAAATTCATATGACTGAAGTCCTAACTCCCAATGTGATAGTGTTAGGAAATGAGAACTTTAGGAGATAATTAGGTTTAGGTGAGATTATGGGGACAGAGCCCACCTGATGGGATTAGGATCCTTTTTATAACGATGCTAATTTATTTCCATTCATAGAAGATAATAAGCTCACTCTCTAGCCCTACACTCTGCTTAGAAAGATCTTACACCAAAGTAAAAGGATGGCTGCTTCTCGTCTTCAGGTCCCTGATAAAGTATCACTTCCTTGAGAGGCTTCTCTTCCCGCCCACTTGGGCATAACCAGCCCGTCACATCCTCACATTACCTTGTTTAAATTCTTTACAAACCATTCACCCTTATTCGATATATTTATTTGATAATTTTTATTTTTTCACTAATTTATTTGTTTAAAAAAATCATTGTCACTCACTTTCAAGAATGTTTCATAAAAATTATGACCTTGTTTGTATTGTTTGTCTGGTGATCCCAGGGCATTCAAACTGTCATTTTTGAATGAATTAGTTGATAAGTTACCAAATTTAGTGTTTTATGTGGAAAGCCAGAATTGTGCTCTTCCCACTTCTCCAGATAGTGCATTAACATGAAGTCAAAATCCAATGCAGTTGTTTTCTGATCTCAGAAGTAGTTTGAAGAATGCTTTTCCTTTGTGACAGTGTGAGTTACTGAGGGAATGATTACCTACTCTCTACTGTAGAGTATGTCCTGATGGAGAAATAAAAGCAAAGCTGAGTGTTAAAGGTTTTTTTTTTTTTTTTAGTTCTCTCTTGTTCATCCTTTCTAGATGCAAGAGGAGGAATCAGACGTGGTATAAAGGGATTTAATTATGAGAGCAGAGAGGGAGAGTTGTTCATGAGCCAGTTAAGTCAGTGTATACACTACTATGTATGAGTTAAATGTCTTTTTTTCTTAAGTAGAAGTTTCCAGAACCGTTTTGACCCTAAATCTCCTGTCCCAAATCCCACTCTTCTGTTCAACAGCAAACATGTAAGTTTCATGGGTAGCTGCATGGAACTAATACGTCAACGAAGAGTGTATCCTTTCCTCATGATGCTCAGTGTAGTGCCTTGCACAGAGTAAATAGCCCTAAAAAATGTGTTCATTGTTCCCAAACAGCTTACAAGGAAGATAGCCCATAAACTTGTACGTTAACATAAACAAATTAATCAGTTTTCTGGGAAATCAGCATCCTTATCCAACCCAAAGAGGTCTGAACCAGGAATAGGGGTAGAGAGGGAAAGAAGTGGAGAGAATTGGTAGGAGCTGATAATTATAAGAATTAAAATATATAATATAAAAAGCCCTTAAGTTTATATTTGACAAAATATAGTTGATCATTTTGCGAAACAGATAGGAGAAAACTCCTATTAATGTACCTTTCACATCCGTGGGTACATGACTGTTGATACATGAATTTGTTTCCCAAAGATTTTTATGGAAATAAGAAATTAAAAAGAATTAATAAAATCAATGTGATATGAGAGCCTTGGCAACCAAAGTACTTTCTTGCTAAGTAGAAGGAAGGCTCAAAAGAGAAAAGACAAGCAGAATGGAAGACAACTTAGAATTCTATAAAATATCAGTGACAGCGTCAGAAAAATTTTAGCCTATTATAATTATCTAAAAATTTTTTACTCATTATGGAGCTGTTTATGCATTCAAAAAATTTAGAAAGAGAGGTCTGACCATTCTAAGAAAAGCTGAAAAAAAAAAGAACTAAAACTGTGTATTTCAGATGTTTGATGACTCTTAGGAAATATGGAAATAAAATATAAATGTATATATTTCCATTGAATATAAAACCCCAGTGGAGCTGAAACAGAGGTGGAGCAGGCCCTTCTGAAGAGAACACTGACATCCTGCAGCGTTGGCCCTGCTGTGGCCCTCAGACACTGCAGGTGAGGTTTTCAGATAAGGTGCTACCGAGTGATGGAAAGGTTTCGATACCAAAACAGCCTACTTCACACCGCATTTTGACATTATGTGTCTCAGGAAATAGTCAGCATTTAGAAGCTGCCATCTTAGAGGACTGTGAGAATGGTCTGAGGTACTAAGAAGTTGGAGCTAGAAGGCAGTCAATCCAAGATTGTGTTGTAAGTAAATAATGTCACATATGTGACAAAAGCTAGGGTGAGGTAAATATCTATAATCATTATTTTCTAGGAACTCTATATTAAAATAAGAATGTTATAGATTTTGCTATTATTGTAGTTAAGCAAACATATCAAATTAAGGATCAGTTCATCATGATTAGTTAAGCAATTTTTTAAAAGTTGTATCATTTTAGGGACAAACACATTTTTTAGTATATTTTGTTATTTTACCGTAAAACATATGAAATAAATATGCTGTAAAAAGTAAGAACTCAACACTGTGCTTTTGGCTATATATGTGGGTGTGTATATACACACATATATACACATACATACCATATATACATACATATATATGTATATAAATACATACACACACACCAATTAACTTTGTATTGATTTATAACCAGAAAATATCATGAGGAACAAAAATTAAATTGTGCCCCATATTTGGATGAACCCCTTGCTTCATACACTAAGCAAGAATCATTAAGGGATAGCAACTTGTACTCTTTTTACATATTTGAAAGTACTCATTTGCTTCTGGTTGTATTTTGCCATAAAGCCATGAAGTATTTTTCCCTGTACACAGCTATTTTAAATGTTGTTTGAAAGCACAGTAACCAGAAACCCCACATGGTTAAAAGAGTTTGCAGAAAGAGGACTATATATTTGAGGGAATGACTCTGTACGTCTTCATCACCTAAGATCAGGCCTTATCTTTCTCCTAGACATGACATGTAATAACCATGTTTTCTAGTTTTTGTTTTTAATGCTTGGACATCTTGGTACCGTGTTGACTCTGGAAGGACTGTTCAACCCCAGGTTAGCTAATTGCTAGAGATAGGGAAAAACTTTTAAACACACCTTTTGTATAAAAAACCAAAGTTCAGAGTGCAAACACCCAACCACTTCCTTTGCAGAGCTCTTATACTCAGGATTACTATTCTCCTGCTCTATCACCCAAGAGCCAGGTACCAAACAACAGGGGACCCATCACAGACCCCTGAGTCTGCCAAAATTATTCAAAATAGCTAATCCTATTCATACTTACCCTGCCTTGCCCACTCACTCCCAAGGAAACCACGATAAAAATCCATGCCCCACATTTTCACCTTGCTTTTTCTACCTCCTGATAGACCTTGATACTGACACAGAAAGATCTGATCAGATCAATGGAGGGTGTAGGGAGGGACTGCAGGAGGAGGTTGCCCGAGGCAATGGTAAATAGTTTAGGGCAGGATTGGCTGAGAAACTGAATGCCTTAAGTGCACATAGAACTGTGGAAGGAAAGATTTAAGCAGAAGGAAGACAGAGCCTGCCTCTCTTCCTTGAGGATGCCTGGATGCAGATGCCTGCATTTCCCAAAGGATGGTATTTTGGATGGGAGAAAAAACTCCAGGTGTGGCCTAAGATTGGGCTGGCCTGGCAGAGGGTGGCAGGGTTATCCTTCTTTGGGAGTTCCAGAGGGGAAGGGTTCTGAGGCAGAAGTCTGCCATTCTTCCAAAGTTGTGTAGCTTTTGCATCTTATATTGTTTTAGTTTGTAAACTAATCATACAGAAATGAGATAATTAAAAAACAACAGGGGGATGATAAGGGAACTCAGGAGTTAAATATTTTAACCTTAATTGATGGACTTAAATGATTAAAGCTATAAGTAAAAGGTTAAAGAGTTTAGCTTTAATTAATAGGCTTAAGTAACTAATGGATGTGGAAAGCTGTTATCCCAAAATTGTGTAGCTTTTGAATAAAAACTCCTTTCCTTATCACCAAACGTTAGCCTCTGGAACTTTGCCTGGAGGGTGGCGATGGGCAGGAGGGCCCCAGCTGCTGTTCAGTAACAGCGCTCGCCTGTGAGTCCCTCCCCTCGGGAAGTATAATTAATAAACTCTCTTCTCAATGGGGGTTTTCTTCTGTTCTACTGATCTCACTATATCTGAACAATAACAAAACCTTCTTTTTAAACAAATAAAAGATATCTTATTTATGCTATTTTTGTACACCTTTTATTTTGAACTTTTGTTAATCACACATAAAAACGTGTCCTTTTTAAAATTGATTTTGTGAAAATATTTGGTTACCTTAGACTGTGTTGGAGAGCATTATAACATCTCTCATTAAAATTAATGACTTTTTTTCGCCTTAAGGACTTCTACTAAAGAGGCATTGTTAAAAAAAAATTAAAGTCATTAAGAAAAGAAAGGGGTACTTACCTTTTTGAATATTAAAAAGTTTCATTTACTTATTGGAATATATATATTGATACAGTACCAGAAGCAGACCTAGACATTGTCTAATATTTTATAAATGTTATTTACAATAGGATGTTGGATTCTGATTATTATCCTGAAAACAAAGACATGAATCAGAAACAATATGCTATGGTAAATACCTGAACATTTGGATCTCATTTCTGGAGTGAGAACTAACTTTTTTCACTTTCATCTAAGTAGGTTCTCTGACTTGTGTAGCAATTTCAGCAACTTTGGCATCAGAGTCCTGGGGGGACCTCCCTGGGAGGACCATTAATTCAAAACTTAGAGAGCATCAGCATTACCTGAGGGCAAACTGACTTGGGATAATGCAAAACCAAACAAGGTCATCAGAATCTGATCTAAGGGTTTAAGCAGAGAAAGATAAAAAGCAAAATTTCAAATAACGTTAGTTCTAATAAACAGGCACTGAAAAAAATAGTCATATGGTTTTAATTTTAAAATGTTGTAAAAACAGGAAAAACCTTAGAGTCTTTGGCCTTTTAAAATTTGAATAAATGGATCTTCAGCAAGAAGAAATTCCCTTTCCAACTCATTTGCTACTTTTGAAATGTTTACACAGATTAAAACAAAATAAATGTTTCCATAAGAAGAGGTTAATAACAAGACCTGCTATTTTCAGTTTCAAGTCACATATTGACTGCAAGTCATTCAGTTTCCTCTGCTTTAAGAAAATGATGTTATCCACAGAATGGCTAAGAGCAGTCTCCAAATTGCGTGGATTTGATACTTGAATCTTGAATATACATTTGAATTGTAGTAATTATATTCAGGACAAGCATGTCATATTGTGAAGCTTTCTGACATCACAGTAGACACATGTCACAGTAATAGAAAGAATGCGGGCTTTGGAGTACATCTACGTTCACTCATACCCAGTATTGTCACTCAGGGTAAGGCTTTGAGAAAAAAAGTTATCAAATTAACTTCACTCTTGTAGTAGCAGTGGTAATAAGAAGAAGAAGTAGGAGTAGCACAGTAAAAACTGTAATAATAGTAATATTATAAGCATTTTCTATGCTTTCTTCTTGTGCTAAGTTCTTTCATATTCATTTAATTCCCTAAAATCCAATGAGATAAGTACTATTATTGTTACTTGACAGAGGAGAAAAGTTAAGATATAAAAGAGATTCAAATAAATCAAATTAGAAATGAAAGAGGAAATTTTACAGCTGATCATAAGAAACAACTATAGACAATTATAGGACAAACAAATTGGAAAATGTAGAGAAATGAATAAACTGAAAAATCTGGACAAATATATAAATTCCTAGAACTATACATTCTACCAAGATTGAGTTATGAAGATAATCTGAGCAGACTAATAGTAAGAGTTTGAATTAGTAATTAAAAACTTCCCAACAAAGGTGAAGACTAGATGGTTTCACTGGTGAATTCTACCAAAGATTTAAAGAAGAATCAATATCCATTCCTCTTACTCCTCCAAGAAACAGAAGACAAACACTTTAAAACTCATTTTATAAGGCCAGCATTTAACCTGATACTGAAACAAGACAAGGACACCACAATAAAATAAAATTACCAGTCAATATCACTGATAAACATAGATGAAAAAATCTTCAACAAAATATTAGCAAAATTCAAAAACCATTTAAAGGATCATACACTGCAATCAAATAGGATTTATTTTAGGGGTTCCATATTTATTTTAGGGGTGTATGGTTCCATATACAAACATCAATCAATGTTATACATTGCATTAACAAAATGAAGATTAAAATAATATGATCCTATCAATAAATGCAGAAAAAGCATTAGACAAAATTCAACCTACACTCATGATAAAAATTTGCAACAAATTGGGCGTACTGGGACCAGTTCAACATAATAAAGTCCATGCAGAATAAGCCCACAACAAACTTCACACTCAATGGTGAAAAGCTGAACGCTTTTCCTTTAAGATTAGGATAAGACAAGGATGCCCACTCTCATGTGCCTTATTCACCGGAGTACTGGAAGTGGCAGCCAGAGCAGTGTGGCAAGAAAAAGAGAAACAAGACATTTGAATCAGAAAGTAAGAAGTAATAGTCCTTATTTGAAGACAAAATGATAGCCCTAACAAACTCACCAAAATCTGTCAAAACTAATAATGGAATTCAGTAAAATTGCAGGATACAAAATCTATGTAAAGTTACTTTTATTTCTCTATGCTAATAATGAATTATCAGAAAGAAAATATAAAAGAAATCCAGTTTATAATTGTGTCAGAAAGAATAAAACATCTAAACCTAAATTTAACTGAAGAGGTGAAATACCTGTACATTGAAAACTATAAGACACTGGGGAAAGATATTAAAGACACAAGTGAATGAAAAGACATTTCGCACTCACGGATTAAAGAGTCAATGTTGTCAAAATGTCCATAACATTCAAAGCCGTCTACAGGTTCAATGCAACCCCTGCCAGAATTCCAAAGGCATTTTTCACAGAGAGAGAATTGACAGTGCTAAAATTTGCATGGGACAGCAAAGGCTGTGGGTAGCCAAAGCACTCTCGAGTAAGGAAAACAACGCTGGGGTCATCACACTTCTTGATTTCAAGCAATATCTCAAAGCTAGTATAATAACACAGTGATACTATTGGCATAAAAACAAAACCAGATCAATGCAAGACAATAGGAAGCCTAGAAATATACCCATGTATATATTATCAATTAATTTATGACAAAGGATCCAAGGATATACAACAGGGAAAGAAAATGGTTTTGGAAAAACAGCACAGCCACACTGAAAAGAATAAAACTGGGCTTATCTTACACTATACCTAAAAATCAATTGAAAATGGATTAAAAATTGAACACAAGACCTGAAACTATAAACCTCCTAGAAGAAACATTGATCTTGGCAATGATTTCTTAGATTTGACACCAAAAGGAAAGACAACAAAAGTAAATATCAAAAAGTGGAACTATAACCAACTAACAAGCTTCTGCACAGCAAAGAAGACTATAAGAAAATTGAAAAGTCAGTCTATGGAATGGAAGAAAATACTTGCAAATCATATATATGACAAAAGGTTATGTATGTTGATGTGGATCCTGGCTGGCAGGATCCGTGTGTTGTGGTTGCTGTGAACAAATACGCAAGGACTGCAGAAGTCCTATGGAGAAAAAGGGATGGCATGGCCACTCTCAAAGTACATTACATGGAGGATGGTCTTCATTTACTAAGCACAGGTTTGATGCAGGTGATTACCTTTTACAGATAACAAAGGGAAGAATGTTACTAATTACTTCAAAGAGAAGGATTCTGCAGACCAAGGGGAGAAGTGGTTAACTGGTTACACTCCATACTGGGGAGATTTAGCATAGACTTTAGGAAGTTACAGTAACCACTTGTGCCTCAATTCAGGGTGAGGGAGTTTTAGCAAAAGCAAGACTCATAGCAGCCTAGGTACAATGCAGGCCTGATTCCCCATAGGAAAACTTCTCCCTGGGCATGGTCTTGTGTGCCAACTCCCTCCTCACTGGTTTTTCATGTGGGTGCTGAGCTACATTTCCATGCCATGCAAAACAGCTCTCTATAGTATATATGAATGAATATATATAAAATATATATGATAAATGTATAACAAATATAAATATATTTATACATTTAATAAACATACAGTTGACATTTATATTTTAAATAAATATATAAACATATTATATAAATATGTATGTTATTTATACCAGTATATAAAACATATATATGATATATGTTTGTATGTGTGTATACACACACACATACATATTCTTACAATTCAATATATAAAAACCAAACAGTCTAATTGAAAATAAAGAAACTGAATAGACATCTTTCCAAAGAAGACATACAAATGTCCAAGAAGTACATGAAAAGAAGCTCATCGTAATTAATCACCAAGGAAATGCAAATTGAAACCATGAGGTGTCACCTCATACATGTTAGAGTGACTATCATGAAAAAGATGAAAAATAACCAGGGTTGGAAGAGATGTGAGGAAAAGAAAACTCTCGTGTATTGTTCATGGGAATGTAAATTGGTGCAGTCACTATACAAAAAACAAAACAAAACAAAACAATACACAGGTTCTTCAAAAAAATCTAGAAAGAACTACCAAATGGTCCAGCAATTTCATTTTTGAGGATGCACTTGAGAGAAACAAAGCATCTCTTAAAAAATATCTTTACCCTCATGTAAATTGCAGCATTCTTTACAATAACCAAGCATAGAAACGAGTAAATGAATTTTAAAAGTTATGCACTTTATATATCTACATACACACAATGGAATATTATTCAGCCATAAAAAGAAGGAAATCCTGCCATTTACAACAACATGGATGAATTCTGGTAACATAATGCTTTGGGAAATAAGTTAGAGGGAGATATACTGCATGATCTCATTTATACAGAGAATCTAAAGTAAATATAACCAAAGTCATAAATATAGAGAACAGATTGTTGGTTACCAGAAGTGGGGGTGAGGGTGGGAAAAATGGGTGAAAGGGTTAAAAGGATACAGATTTCCTTATGGAAAAGGATACTTATGGGAAATATAAGTCCTGGGTCTGGAATGTATAGCATGGTGACTATAGTTAACAATACTTGCATATTTACAAGTTGTTGAGAGTAGATTTTAAAAGTTCTTATCACAAGAGAAAAAAACATTTTTAATGCTGTGAAATTGTGGATGTTAACTAAACTTACTGTGGTAATGATTTTGCAAAACACACACACTACATCAAATAATTATGTTGTATACCTAAAACTCACAGAGTGGCATATCCCCATTGTATCTCTATAAAAGTTGGATGGGGGGGGATCCTAAGGCAACTATTTATAAAAATTTGCCTGGGTTCTATATTACATATTAGTACTCCATATATGTATACATATACAGGGTCTGGCACAAATAACACCTTTATTTTATTACAAAATATTTTATTATAAAATCATAAGCATGTAATTCTGTAACATAACAATAGCACACTCAAGCACACTATTGGGCATTTTAGGTGAAATGTTCAAATTGCTGTCCATCGCCTGTGAGACATTCACATACCCTACCAACAACACTCAAACAACCATTACTTCTACACAACCCTACATATACTTACCTGAACCAGAGGACATGCTTACTGATTTTAGAGAGAAGGGAAGGGAGGGAAAAAGAAAGGGAAAGAAACATCAATCTGAGAAAGAAAGGATTGATTGCCTCTTGTATGTATATCAAATTTCATGTTCCCTGACTGAGAATCAAACCCATATTCCTCAGGTGTGAGGGATGATGCCCACCCAACTGAGCTACATCAGCCAGTGCCTTCGTGTACATAGTTTCAAACTACAAAATATATAAATATACAGAATGGAGATAATACATGTTGAAGAGATAATGAATCTCTATGAGTAAGTATTTATTAAAGGGTCGGTATACTTTTTTATTACAGTTGAGAAATTAATTATTATTTTTAAATTCATGATGATAGTTTTCTTCCTTCCTTCCTTTCCTTTTACTTGCTTTCCAGTCTTTCTTCTTTCTTTCTTCCTTTCATTTTCCCATCACTCCCTTTTTCTTTCTGCTTTCTGTCCTCCCCTCTCTCCCTATTTCGCTCCATCTTTTCTCCCTTCCTTCAGTCTCACTACCCTCACTTCTTCTATCTGTCCTCTCACCACCTCTTGGGCCCAATAGTCTTCCCACTAAGTATTTATTTGGAGCTACACATGTTTTTGGCCATAAAGATTTTGTGGTCAACAAAACCAATACATTCACTATCGTTGTGTACTTTGCAAGTATGTGGCGAAGATAAGCATTAGAAAGTAATTAAAATACAGTGAGTCAATTATTAAAATAGAGGAAGATGTTTAGGAGCTTGTAACAGAGGGCCTGACCTAGACTAGGGTTCAGAAAAGTCTTTTCCTCTGGTCAAAATTATTTGACACACAGAGACATAATAAAATACAGCTAAATTAATTTTATTGATTCTGTCTGAGGTTAAATTTTCATAATAAATAATTTAATATGTCTTTGAAATAGTTATTTATACAGAACATTAGACTCACCTAGGGATATTTTAAAGATGTATTCAAATTTTAACTTATATTACAGGCAAGCCTTTTGAAAAAATACTAAAAAGAACACTAACTGCATCTTTCAGAGAGTATGATTATTTTATATGCATTTTCCTTTCTCTGAATATGGACCTATAATATCAATGAAGAAATAATCTTGATTTACAAAATCCAGCTCTTACAAAAGGAATATTTTGAAAAATATATTCTGTTGCATAGTTCAAAAATACTTTAGAGGTTGGCTTAGATCATAGGGAATATAGAAAATTATCATAATTATAAAAATTATTACCCTGGTTGGTATGACTCAGTGGTTGAATGCTGGCCTGTGAATCAAGGGGTCTCTGGCTAGATTCCCAGTCAGGGCACATGCCTGGGTTGCGGGCCAGGTCCCCAGTAGGGGGCATGTGAGAGACAACCACACATTGATGTTTCTCTCTCTTCCTTCCACTCTATGAAAATAAATAAATGAAATCTTTTAAAAATTATCATGTGGAATATAATCCTCATTACATTGTTGAACATGTCATTACAGATAGTATCATGATTGTAAAACTGAAGGACAAGTGATATTTCTCAGCATAGTGAGTAAATAATATTTTTATTATATACTTAGCCTATCATTTCTATGTAATCAATCCCTAGAGCATTTAAATTGGTTGGTGCAGTTGAGTTGAATTGAATTGTTTGAAATGAATGTATTTGATGATATTATATTTTATAGTTTGATAAATTTTGGAAATGAAAAAAACCCTCAAATTCAGTCTTTTAGTAGAATATCAGAATGTGACTTAAACTTACTTGATAGAGAACTAAAATATATTATTAGCTTTCTACCATTGGTTTTATGGTCATTTTTTCATGTTATTTTTTAAATTTTAAAAATATTTCTGCTTTTTGCTTTGGGGTTTGATCAGGAATTAAAATTTCAATTATTTAATCTTACTATTTGGACTATAGCAGAATAAGAACCACTAAAGGTGAAAAAAGTGTCTATTTAATGACAATACAGGAGACTGAAAGTTCATCTGTGATTATCTTCTTCATACACTAACACAAAGAGCACACAGTGAATTTCTATGCTTCAGTACCAGAGAAAACAGTTGTAGATTGGTCTGCAACTATCACTTTTCTATGCTGAGTAACAAATGACCACAAATTTATTGGTTAAAATCAACACAAATTTGTCATCTTACCATTTCCCTGGGTTAGGAACCTGAGTATAGGCTATCTAGTCTTCTGCACGGGGTCTCACAAGGCTGAAATCTAGTTGTTAGCTGGAGCTGTGGTTTCATTTAAACCTTAGGGTCCCATCCAAGCTTATTGGCCATTGACAGAATTGAATTCCTTGAAGCTGTAGGACTGAGGCCCTCAGCTCCTAGTGGCCACCTATTGTCTCTCCACAATTAGGCAGTTTACTTCTTCAAGGTGAAGAAGAAAAGGACTCCGCTGTTTCAAATCTTCACTGTCTCTGACTGGGAGAGCTTTAAGTAGACTCTAGGATTAGGTGGGGACCACCAAGAAAACCTCCTTTTTGATTAAAGTCAACTGTTTAAAGGTCTTAATTACATCTGAAAAATCCCTTCACCTTCTCCATATAACCTTTTCATGGAAGTAATATCCCATTGTATTCACTGGGCTCCCCCACCCCTAGGGCGGGGAGATGATGCAGGGCATGTACACCAGAAGGTCAAAATTAGGAGGCCAATAGAGCATCTTGTCCACCACAGGAGGCTTCCCTGGGATCCTTGCTAATTTACAACATATAGAAAGAATACTATCATGAGAAAGTAGTACATTTCAAATAAACTACACAGCAAATAGCATATCTCACTAACGTTGACATTATAAAAAAGATACACAACACAAATTAACAATAATTAAGCCAATGATATACATAATCTTGTGAAGGAGAAATGCTTCCTTGTATCCATGTACAAATAGGGCACCAGGGCTTCCTGTTCATCATGCATTACATTATGCAAAACTTACAGCCTTCTAGCACGTTGTTCTCTAAACACTTAATAACCAAGGAAGTATAAAAACAGGTTTAGTCACCTTTTCAAAGTATATCTAATGGTCATTTTAGAAAAAAGATATTTTTAGCTTCTGATTTACTTATTCACTTTTACATTAATTTACATGTTTCAGGAATGACTTCTAATATCACTATGAGGTTAAATGTAGAAAGCTTCACCGTAAGAAATTCTTTTTGTGGTATATCAGAAAAATAAGTCCTATTTTGGACGGTCTTTCACCGGCTCCCTCTGTGGAAATATTTGCTGAAATGCATATGAATTTACTGAAGGCCGTGACACTGTCTGATCACAGACACTGGATGCAGACAGAAGTTGAAAGTGATCCTTGTGGCTCGGGCACTTCCCAGCAATGACCTTGGCCTGTTAGTTAATCTCCCTGAAGGCCATTTTTTATCTCTAAATTCAAATAACACATAAATGATAAATAAAATTGATTAGCATGATACCTGGCATAAATTTTGATCTGGGAAAGTTGTAGTTAATATTATTGTTTTTAGAATGTGGGCTTCCTATATTTTCTGATAATCAAAAGTGAATTTTTGGCTTCAGTTTTACTCTTGCTTTACGAAGTGTTGGAAGAAAATGTAACAACAGTTAAAGGAAGACAATGCATGCAATATTATTAACCAATTTACCCCAGTAAATTTAATAAAAAGAACCACAAGAGCTCGTATTCTTGCATAATATGCAGTTGGTTAAACAACTAAAAGGTCTATGTTTGTCTGACTATCTGCATATCAGTTCCATACTGATAATACTGTGTTCTACATTGTTTCTGCCATTTGGGAAAGTGGGCGTAATTTCAATGCTTTAGAAAAACTACGTTATGTCAACATGACTCCCAATTTGTGATCATTTTATTTTGGTAGGATTTGTATTTTCATCTTCAGCCTGAGGAAAGAAAAAAAAAAAAGAATGGTACATGTAACCTAGGATTTGAGACAATTTAGAAATCATCACTTAAAAAAATTTTCCACAGTCCAGGACAGAGATCATGCAAGTTTTGCCAAATTTCTAGCTCCTGGAGGATGTTGTTGACATTCTCAGTCTGCCACAGTTCATCAGAACATGCTATATCTTCAGCAGAGACAGATGTGTGCCCGACCTCTGCACTACGTGCTGATCCTTGCTTTGTGCATTTTCTGCCAACTGCTTGATGTTCACACAGAAGTCAACGATCATTGTCAATCTTGTGCCAAAATTTCCTTTATGCAAAAACACTACTGGAGCTTTTGAAATAAATACACTGAGTTCTAGTCACCACCATGGCTAACTATTCTGTGTTTACTCAATGAAAAAAAAAATAACACTGTTGCTTTTAAAACTGCTCTTGCCCCACCAAAATAAACAATACGTCATTGAGATAAAGCTGGAGTAGGCTGACTGACTGACTGAGTCAGTCTACTCTGTTTACAAAAGCTCTGAAGAAAACTGGGACAAGAAACAATTGCAGAAAAAAAAGAAAACAAAACAATAAAAGATAATTAGAATATTTTCCTAAAATGTGATATTATACCCTCATCCATTAAAAAAATATTACAGTGGAAGCTGTTATTCTTACTAGTGAGGTTATGTATTCTCTAACAATTTAAAGAACTGTGAAGAGTCGAGTTCCTGCTTTGCTAAAACATTTTTAAAAGTGTCCTAAAGGAGAGTTCATTCCATATAATGCTAAGTTGGAAACAAGTATTTCTCATTTGCTTTCTAAACATTACCAATTTGATACTTTCTCTTTCGTATTTAGTATTTCATGCTAACCTTGTACACTCCAGAATTCTGAATCCTAAAAGACTAACCTATTTCCCCTGCTTTGTTGATGCCTGGAGAACTTAGTTAGCTGTCATCTTACTATCAATAATACTCTTTTAAGTCACTAAAGTTCTCTTGTAAGAATGTATATGCCTGAATAGTCTTTAAATGTAGGATTAAGAAATCTAAAGTTACAGAACCATGAGTCATTTAAAATGTTTTCTGAAACTTTTGGGGAAACTGTATCACATTACTTTTGAACAATCTGGTTTTCCGGGGCACATGAGGGAAATATATATAAAAATTTAGGTATAGAAAGAGAGAGAGAAGGCGAGGTGTCCCTCTCTCTTCCAATATGTGCATACAGATAGAGTGAAAGTCAAGTCCAGGAACAACTGATGTCTGCCACCTATTTATTGCTGATTGTTGAGCAAAGAGGTTGTAAAACCCACTTCACAATCACCATTCATCCACCCCCCGCCCACACACACCCAACACCAGCTTTGTTTTTACTGCTCTTATAATGATGCCTTCAACGAAGGAGCAGCCTTCTTTTTCCTAGCGCAGGGAAAGTGGGCTGGAGAGTGCTGCATTAGCCGAGATGACTTCAATTCCTTCTAAGCAAAGAGCTTATTTATCATCAAACCAAAACACTCAAAATCTTATTTATAGGTTACTCCATTAATGTTGCTGTCTTGAGGACTGCTAAACAACGTTTTCAGTTGCTTTAATTAAGCCCATTTTGCCCAACACGTATGAGAAATGGGGACTCTTCTCTGGGAGGCTGGTGAAGTGCACTCCGCTTCCCTGTCACATTTCTGTGTGCCAGTGATAAGCCTTGTCGTTGTAAATCATTTCCTTGTGTTTCTTCCTTGGGATCTTAGTGAACTGTCTCTCTGGACTGACAGGAAGCTGTTATATATTATATGTTGAGGGATAGTTTGTATAAGTTAGAATTATTTTATCAAACATAAGTTATAGTATTCAGAATTCATCCTTGCCACATGGAGCTACATTGTAAAATATATTGGTCTATATCACTGGATGCATATCACTTCAGAAAATGACTTGCCTCTTCTGTTTGTGTTTTAGAAGATAGAGAGGATCATCCCCATCCCTTTATATGTTACAATTCACACTTCACTAGATTTTATTCTCATCTGTCTCTTAATATATACATATTATATTCATTCTTCCCATACACACATGTATACACATATCTGTACATATGTATACATGAGCAAACACTTCAGTAGAAGGCCGGGCAGTAAACAGTTATACTAGGGTGGATGCTCCAAAATGGAATTATCTTCTGGAGGGTGGGCCCCTTGTAGTACAGGCTTCATTCACTAGGTGAGTGTTCTAGGAACCCATCTGTATCACTGTACCAGCTGGCCTTGTGAGAGGCTGCTGTGGGCTTCACTGAATTTTTTTTGAAGATTCTTTCAACATGTTCTCTCATTTCATGATGGGTGATTTATGAGCACATCTGCCCACCACTCATTAAGTGTTCAGCAGTTTTTGACCAAAAACAGCATGACCCCCATGCCCCACCCTCCCTATTCACCAGATCCTGCCCAGAGCAACATTTTGTTTTGTTTTGTTTTGTTTTGTTTTCCCAGATGAAAGAAGTCCTCAAAGGGAAATGTTTTGCCGACATGGAAGGGGTGAAACAAAATGTGGCAGAAGCACTAAAAGGCATCAAAATTGACGAGTCCAAAAACTGTTTCAAGCAGTGGAAGAAAATGTCTTGATAGGTGCATTGCATCAAATGGAAAGTACTTTGAAGGTGACTAAGGTTTAAACATGTAAGAATACAGAATTTTTAATAAATTCAAGTTTTGAGGGTCCCCCTTGTATTCATTATATATATATATATATATATATATATATATATATATATATATATATATTGAGAAACATCAGAAAATACATAGAACAAATACAATGTGTGTATTCACTTATTTAAAGCACATCAAATGGAAAATACATCTAAATCCAAACTTCAGAACAAGTGAAGATACTCCAAAAACTGAAAAAAACCAAAGTGTTTCTCTTCTCTTTCTTTTCTTATCCCACAAAGAATTAAAGAATAACTACTGTGTTCAGAGTACTTTTTTTCTTTAAAAAGGAATGTGTAAAAAGCCAGGAAACAGAGAAGAAAATTGTTTGATTCTATTTAAATGGTTGTTCTGTGCGGAGCAAAGTCTTCTCCACACCAACCCCCAGAGCTCTGCCAGCACTAGAAACCTGTGGGTCAACTCCAGAGACTCAAAGTTTCTGAAGGCTGGGAGTCTCCTTGCAGTAAGGAAATGCTTTTCCTCTGAATCACTTTCTTAAAAATAATTTGCTCTCATGTTTTTCCTTCAACTTCCATAATTTGATACCCTTAGCCACCTTAAGAACATGCTTGGTCCCATGCAAACCATCTGCCCTAGCCTTCGTAGGAATAGTAGAACTAACACATCAGTTCCTTAAAACTGTTGTGTTTCATATTGTTTAGAAACCACCTATATTTAAATTGTTGTCATTTAAAATTCTCTGAGAACCATACACATTTTCAAAGAACTACTAGAAATCTACTGTAGAATGGTTAGATTAAAAATAAAATAACTGTATGAAAAATGCAAGAAGATATTACTAAATTACAATTCAGAAAAAAGTGAAGCAGAATTGAAAAGTGAAAAATGGTTCTTAAAAAAACCTTATAAACTGATCAAATCAGTGGAAAACATATTTAAGAAATTACAAATAACATAAAATTATAAACATCCAAGTGAATAAAGCAAGAGATGTAGAGAAAATTATTTTTAACAGTGATTTTTACATATTTAGATTTAACTCCTTTGTTAGTTTTATATTCATCCTAGGTAAGTACAACAAAACTAAAATGAGTGGGAGGAAGGAGAATCAAACTTATTGCAGGAGAGTCACACAGAAAGGCACCAACTAATAAATAGGCAACAAATGCCCTTGCCAAGGAAAGATGATGCCAGCCTAGTGCTCTGCTTGATATGACATCAGCCAGCAAAGAGAACTGCTCTCTGGGGTATACATCTTGGTAGGGGGTGGAGGACAGTGAACAGACAATTCCAATGCAGTGCGGTAAGCATGATTTTGGTTGTGGTAGTGGGGAATCATTGGGGAGAGTGGATTGGGGAGTGGTACAGAGTGTATTAGAATAAATCTACTTAGTGGAGCTGGAGGTTGCACTGTGATGGCCTAAGAGTCAGGGAGGAAAAGGGGATGAGACATGAGGAGGTAAGCAGAACCTAGAGAATGAATTACCATCACAAAAATAGTAACCTCTGTCTCTTTTTCTCTGGTTCACTTGAAGTAGTCTTTCTGAGTAACTTTGGTGTTTTGTAGCATGGTATGGACTAGTATCATGCTAATGCAGTTACTTGGTGGTAGAGGTGAGATTTAAATCTAGGCAATCTCATTCCACAGTCCATAATCATAATTACTATGCTCTGATGTCTCTGAAATGTATGAGAATACTGAGTAAGGATCCACAATAATTTGTGAGATTGACACCGACTAACCAGGATTTTGAATCCCTTCAATGTATATTTGAATAGATAGTTCAGTATAACTGAGCAATAGCATCTAGAAGAAGGCACATATTAAATATATATTTGTTGTATGAATAAATATATCTTTTAAAAGGAAATACACCACAATTATGGCTCTCAAACAAAGGTATCTTTAACACTAAGACACAGTTTTGACGTTTTTTAAGCTTCTACTTCCATTTTGCTAAAAGTTCCAGATGATTTCTTTTTATCCTCACTGATGGATATGCTTATTGATTTTTTGGGGGGGGGCAATTGACCATGTAGTCAATACGATTACCTAGTATTACTTGACTCATACATGATGAACCAATATAATACACGCTTTAATATAATTTGGGTTATATAATTATAGTCTCTTTCCAGCAAAATGACAAAGAAAACTGCTTTCTCCATAATTTTTGTCTCTGGAAAACTTTGCTAAATTTCCTAGGTTCCTCCATAGATATTTTCTCTACAGTCTCATAAAATTTACTATTTATTTCATCTCAGTTTAATAATCAACAGTTATTGAACAGTACTGAGAATACTTGGCTACAGAGTTTATGACACTGAGCATAGGTAATAAACTGTTCATACTCATGACCTCCCTTAAATCAAGTTTTAATAATTATATTTAAGAAGACAAAGGAAAACAAAACATTTATTCACCCTTGAAAAGTGCAGGAATCAAGTACACCTTGAACTGCACATACATATTCAACAACTCATTTGAAATCAGAACATTCTTCTTCCTCCCTAGCCTATATAGGTCCAAGCAGGTCACCCTAATTTAAATTCCCAAATATTGCTGGCTTGTTTTCTGCATAATTTGAGGAAATCAATGTCTACTTCAAAATTTTTCCCAGTTGTTTTGGGGAGTATCTAGAATGTGTCTGAGGGAAATCAGAAAAACATTGGCTTTGGGTCTGCTGTCCCTCACATAACTGCTCTGCAGAGCATGCCAGGGACTGGTGTTGGTCACTGCCACCCCTCCAGTGACTACACCTTACCTACCATCTCAGGCACACTGGCCCCTGCACTGCCAAAGCTGTGCAGGTGCCTGGGACAGAGAGTGCGGTTGTTTTAGAAAGTTACCTGTTGGATAACAGTATGGAATTTTCTAAGAAAACTAAAAATAGATCTGTCTTTTGACCCAGCAATTCCACTGTTAGGATTATATCCTAAGAACCCTGAAACATCAATCCAAAAGAACATATGTACCCCAATGTTCATAGCAGCACAATTTACAATAGCCAAGTGTTGGAAGCAACCTAGGTGCCCATCAGTAAATGAATGGGTCAAAACACTATGGCACATCTATACGATGAAATTCTATACAGCAGAAAGAAAGAAGAAGCTCCTACCCTTTGCAACAGCATGGATGGAACTGGAAAGCATTATGCTAAGTGAAATAAGCCAGGCGGTAAAAGACAAATACCATATGATCTCACCTTTAACAGGAACCTAAACAACAAAACAAACAAGCAAGCAAAATGTAACCAAAGACACTGAAATAGGGAACAGGTTACAGTGACCAGAGGGGTGAGGGGAGGGAATTTCATGGGAAAAGGGGAAGGGTTTACAGGAACAAGTATAAAAGACACATGGACAAAAACTAAGGGGGATGGAAATGGGAGGGAGGTGGGGAGCACTGGGGGGGTGGGCTGGGACGGAAGCAAAAGACAGAAAACTGTACTTGAACAAGAATTAAAATTAAAGATACATACATACATACATACATACATACATACATACATACATAAAGTTACCTGTTTGGTGTGCAGTGCTGAAGTTGGTGCAGCCCCAGGGGGAAACAAGAGCAATGCCTGTGAGGAAAAAGTATTGTTCTCACAGGTCCCAGAGAAGGAAGTCAACACATGCCACTCAGCACAGGCCAGAAGGCCAAAGGAGCAGGAGCAAAGCCCATGCTTAAGTTGTGGCCTTTATTGGGGTTGCTACAGAAAATCCCAGGCAAGGCAGGGTATACAGTGTAGAACTGACAAATTTGAATAGCCAGCAGGTTGAGGCTGCAGATGGTCTTTAGTGGCCTGGTATCTAGTCCTGGGTTGATTAAGGCCTCCAGGGATGCACCAGATCAAGGATGTGTGGCTCCGGACTGGCACTTTGCATATCAAAGGCATGCTCCCAGCTGGGCCCTTTGCTATCTCTAAGAATTGGTTAGCCACAGGAGGCACAGTCTCTACCCAGCAGAACTGTTAAGATGCCAAATATCTTAATATACAGAAAAAAAGTACAATACAGGGAGAAAGGGGGCACTTTCTAACTATGGATTGTATGTCAACACATGGGCTCAAAAGTAGCAGTGCTTGTGTTAAAACTCCAAAACATCCCTTCTGAAAACAGTTTCTTTGCTTTCTGCCCCATTTCTTCTCCCTGTGGTAGGTCAAGCTTAGTCTTTGGAGTCTGGCTGAGGGAAGGCATTCTATTATTTATGGTTTCCTTTCTTCTGTGATACATAACCCACACTGCAAAATTTCGAACGTTTTATCCCTAATGTCTATGTCATCTCTGTGGATAAAAAAGGGGGTTCCATGGAAAGGAACCTCACAGGGTGGTCTGATTATAAATTCCTAAATGGGCAGGTCATGGTGGGTAGTCACACTCCAGGCCTTATCTTTGCTTTAAGCAAGCCCTGTCTGTTGTTTCTGTGCCATCTCTATCGGTTTTTTTTTTTTCTCCCTACCATCATGTAATCTTCCTTATATCCTCTCCTTAATTTCAAATACATAAAAAAACTGCAAAACTGTTCATCTTCAGAGCATTTGAGATCTTGCTCCTCAGAGTACACCATCAGTTTGGCTGAAATAAATTCTTATAATGATTCTCTGTAAGCTTGAACATTTTTAAAGCTGACATCTCAAACAATCAGATATAGGTATTTACACTATAGCAGTTTCTTACATTAAATTCTAATGTTTATTAGCCTGTTGTTAAATTTGAAACAGGAAGGTTTGCCTTCCTCTTATTTTTCTAATTCGTTGCTTAAGAACCCACGACATCTTTCTGAATTGTCCCAGTACCCTAATCACTTACACAATCCAAAGGCAGGCATTTCAACATCGACTGATAAACACAGAAAGCTTCGAAGTCTGATCAAACAATCTTGATATTGTTTTGATGAGAAAATATGTTACTGTTGAGCTTTTGGTGCAACATGATTAGATAGGCCCTTGAACACTGTGCTGTGATTTTCCACTGGTCACATGACCTCCTCCATCTCCTCCAAAGTGGTAGCCGTCAGTACAGAGACCTTTTAAGTTTCAACAGATAGTCATCTATAAAGACATTAACTGGTTCCAGAAATATCCCCTACGAAGTGGTCCAGAACGTGAATTTACTAGATCGGTCCACTTCTTCACCAGTCACCTCCCCCTGCCCCCATCTAGTGACTTGAAAGGTTTTCACGGATATAATTATGTCTCTTTCTTCTCACACATTCTAAGGGAGGCTAGTTTTAATGAGTCTAAGAAATCCTTCTGACAATTCTTTCACTAAAAAGAGAAAAAATAAAGCTTTAATCTCTCACAGGACGTCCTCTCTAGAGTACTTGTTACACAGCAAGCTCTGAATACCAGGTAAGGCTCAGTCCCAATCCTGACTAAATATTTATCACTGTTATTAGCATAGCATTTGAGATTGCCTATGGAGTCAGAAGTCACAAGATTTATATGAAATCCAGTGGGAGGTAATCTTCATAAGTGTAAAAGTTGTCCACTTGTAAGACAGGAAAAAGTACAAGGAAAGTACAATAAGATAGAGTTCTTGCTAGCTAAATGAGGCAAAAAAAGTTCAAAATAATTTGAAAAGATGGTATAAGCTTGTACAATGGAAAGGAGTGTTTAAGTGGAGAGAAGGCATTAACATGTTCTCGAAGCTAATTAAATGAAAATGAATTCTAAATAATTAGCAAAAAATTATAGTTATATAATTTGGGAATGAGGTTGATCATTTAAATGAAAATTAAGGAAAATGAGAAATCAACCGTTTGGTATCATGTAGAACTCTTCTTGTAGTGGAACTACATAGGAATCAAACTGTAGTAAAAATAAACAGGAATACAAACTTCCTGACAATCAGCTTTCTTGCTGCATAACCTGTGACTGAGAGTTCAATTTACACGGCATGGTCTTGCTATTTTTTAGCGAGTCTTTTAATGCTAAAATGTTTAGAATTTAGCACAGAAATAACTAATTGGTGTATCTTTCTGATGCTGAAGACAAGTTGGCATATATTCAACAGCTTTTAATTCTAATTTAAAATATATAATTTAGTAACTAATATAGACTTGGGATTTTATTTGAAATATTAAAGAAATGTTTTGTTAACAGCACAGAACATTTAAGAATCTTAAAAGATACTATATGCAGTTAAAATGTATTAGATACAATTTTTTTTTGGAAAGCTTGAGATTTTGTTTTCTATTTAGAGTATAAAAAAACTTAAAGAGAAATTTGAATATATCTCCTTTAGAAATACAGCTAAGAAAATAAAGATTTCTAATCATTAATCAAATGAATGATTATCTAAGCTATATTGAAGCTTACTTTCAATATAGTACATTTTATTAGCATTATACATTAAAACATATCAGATTTAAAATTAAAATTGTATAAATTTATGAATTCCCCATGGTAGTAAATCTTATGTGGATTTTAAAACTAAAGTAAATACTAATGGTCTTTTTACTGTACCTGAACACCAAAACAGCATATTGTAAAATTCTGTATCTAGGAAATATTTTAATAAGAAAGAAATGAATAAGCCCTGACTGGTGTAGCTCAGTGGGCTGGACACTGTCCCGGAAACCAAAAGGTTTCCAGTTTGAGTCCTGGGTCAGGACACATGCCTGGGTTGCAGGCCTGGTTCCCTGTTGGAGGCCTGTGAGAAACCAATCAGTGTTTCTCTTGCACATTGAAATTTCTTTCCCTTTCTTTCCCCTTTCCTTCTCCACCACTATTTCTAAAAATAAATAAATGAAATATTTTTAAAAGGGATTAATAAGAACAAATTGATGAAAAAATGTAATTAAAGTCTATTCTTTGGATAATTTTCTCTCTAGAATTGATAGTCAAACAAAATTATTTCCAATTTAATAATTTATATTGTTTAGGAGATTCTTTTACAACTAATAGATACCTGATATAAATAAAATACTTTCAAATAATAGCTAGGTTTTTTTCAAGTGGGTTTGATTAAATTAACTTGAAGTACTTCCTAAAGAGTTATTTTCATAGGTTCTGGAAAATGTTGATTAAATTGTTTCCTTGTTCATCTCACAGTATTTTATCTTTTTAAAATTATTTATCTACATTCAGACATGCCTGACTTTGGAAAACAAAGGGTTATTAAAAGGGTAGTGTCTCTGTAATAACAGCATGGACTTGGGAATAATTTCTTCTGTGACACTAACTTGCTCTCAGACTCAATTATATCTCTGATCCCTTGGGCTATACTTTTTACAGCAAGGCATCTGCGTTGACCTTCATTCTGTTATGTACATTATGAAGGCAAAACACAAATTGCTCAAAGCACAACATCAAAGAATTGTTTGCTAAGAACACAGGAAGAATGGCAAACATTCCAAGATAAATATGTGCATGACCTAAATTAAGTCTATACTTAAAGGATAAAATAGCAGTCTCTGGATGACTATAGTAATGGAGAGATGTTTAAAATTATTGTCATGTTGTAAAATAAGTTGTTTCTCTATTTATTGAACTTGCATAGTCACATTAAATAAATATATGAAGCTACCTATTTAAATAAACTCTTACTAGTTGCCTGAGATAAAAACACAAAACACAGGAATCTCAGTAGAAAAAACAAAAGCTAGAACTGACAGTCAACTTATTGGCAGAATCTGGGAGGATTTTCCACTAATTAGAAGCAGGCTGACCCTAACACATGTGGACCTAAAACAAAAGTATAAATGGCGACTCAAGACTGTGGTAGGTTGATTACAAAAGTGGCTCCTGTTTTCCACCTCTCCCTATATCCTCTTCCCATAATTGAATCTGTAGTTCCCCTCTTCATGAGGTGACATTTCTTTCCCTATCATTTGCACTCAGGCTGACCTTGAGATTTGTTTTAGCCAATACAGTGAGTAGAAATAATGGAGAGTTCTGATGTTATGTTCAAGAGACGTTGCATCCATCTGTGTTTTCTCTTCAAACTCTGCCACTGCTATGAAATCAGCATGGGCTAGTTAGCCTCCTGGAACAGAGTTCTACCATGTCAGTTCTGAGCTAGCCATCCCCAGCCAAGCAACTAGCTGATTATCTACAGAGCTGCCAAACCTGACCCTATATCAAAATTATTGTTAATGAACTCAATAGACTTTGGAGATGTAATAAAAGGTCGTTTTTAAGCCACTAAATTTGGGGAATTTGTTATACTGATAACTAACTAATATATAAACAAAAATATGGATTCCAGTTTTCTTCTGAAGTTACTATCCTCTATTATCTGAAATATGTTAATCACAGTTATATTAAACTTCTATCTGGTATCTTCAGTGGGCTCATTTCCATTATCCAGGTTTGTTCTCTTGGTTTTGTTATTCAGTATCATCTGTGTCATGTGTGGTAGATTTGCTAGAATCCAGCAAACTGTTTAGAAATTGTAGTGATAATCTGAGGCTCTGATTTATGGTTACTCTCTCCAAAGAGGAATTATTTTGTTTCTTGCAGGCAGTTAACTGAAGGAAGATCACCCCAATCCAAAGAGTGTTTGAGCTCATGTAAGGCAGGGTAAAAATCTTTGTGAGGACAGGTCTATAATTTAGTTTTACCTATTCCTAGTTCGCATTCCTATTGAGAAGTTTCAGTTTTTGTATAGACCAATATATTTGTACATTTCCTTACTTCTAGGATATAGACCTTCAAGGTAACTGACTGCAAATCTGGAGAATTTTCCAAAGCCCTTCCTCCTTGCCAGGTACTACATTTTATTTTTTGTCTACTAACCACTTTAACTTTCAAAATCTGCTCAACTCTTTAACCTCTTTACCAGAGAGGTATCAAATTAGCAAATGTATCGAGGAGGTTACAGGGGAGTGAGAGACAAGTGCTTGGAATATTGGGTTTATGTCATGTACTTTTTTCTTGGATCTTGATTCCTCAAATTTGGTTGCCAGTATCAGTATCTCTGTAATATTTTCAAATATGTGTTTCTTACCTGTTATATGGATTCTTTAGTTTTTTTTGGCAGAAGCGTTAGTCTACTTTAAGGTAATTCGCCATAGCTAAAAGTGAAAAAGTCATATTTCACCTAATTTAATACATGGCTTCAACTTCTTTAACAAATTATCTCATTGAACTTTAAGAGTCATATCTAATAAATTGTCATTCATTGTTCAATCGTTATAATTATTTGCTCTCTTTCTAGTTATATATTCCAATGCCACTTCTCTGTGCATCTTTAAAAGCTGTATATGAGAGTACAATTTCTGTGTCTTTTCATGGACAGATGTAACCTGATTTGGTGTCTGGCACATAGTCTTTTCCTAATCTGCACATATTTTTTGAAAATTAGTACCCCCTGTATAAAATGATTAAGAGTACCACCTAGAAATCTCCATCTTTGAGTTACTGAAGTAAGCTCACTAGACAATGTCATATATAAAAGAAACGGAAAAGCTAGTTATTGTTTAATACATTTGAAAACTGAATGGAATAATTGTAGGGAGATACAGGTTAAAAAATAGATCTTATAATAATATTGATTATTAAAATAAAGAGAAACTACAGGAGTGAGATTCTCCCCAATAGAATTTACCAAGATTATTTACATGTGTTCATTTCAGGGCCTTAATTATTATATTTCCTTTAATTAAAAAATAAAATATTTTCAATATTATATAAAAACATAGTAGCTAAAATAATACACACATATTGTTGGTCATGTCATGTCATTTCTTGTTTGGTAATATGATATAGTTTTTCTACAGATAGTACCCTGTTTTTTTTGAGGTAGTTTTGTCCATTTTAAAAGCTGATGTTTAAACATGTGATGAAACCTGCTACACAGCAAGTTGAGTTACACCAGTAAGATAACTGAAGTAAGTAGATTAAAATTTTTGATTTATTTTTTAAAATTCCTTATTTAGTGGTTTAGCAATAAAAGTCAACTGAAATGACTGTATTTAATATATTTTCCAGTGAGAAATTTCTGACAAATGAAGTAGCATGAAAATTTTATTGAGATATAAACACTGATGTATTTGAAGTAAATATATGCTTGAGATGATAAAAATGTAATTTAATTAGTTGATATTTAAATCTTACATTGAACTATCACCTGGTTCATAATCTCTACCATTAGCAAGTTATATTAATAAATTTAATTCATACAGATTTGTTTAAGCTCCCCTTAATTCTGTTTCCTATGTATATCATTTTAAGCATTTCTGACTGAACAAAGTGATATTCGATGTTTAATGCCACTGAATTTTTTTTCAAAAATATTTTTCAAACAAATATATGGCAGTGATGGGAAAATTAATACCCTTGTGTAAATTTCATAAATTTATAATAAAAAAGTCTATGATGTCTATGATCATTATTTTAATAATTAGGAAGATAAATGAGAACATGCTACTAAAGGCAAAGCTCAGAGGTCCTGCAGCTTTGGTTCCAGACCATTACAGTAAAGTGAGTATCACAATAAAGAGAATTGTAATATTTTTGCTGGTGGAGGCTCTTGCTTTCATTTAGTAAATCAACACGACATCTGTGAAGCTCAAAAAAGTGAAGTGCAATAAAACAAGGTATGCCTGTAGTAAACTATTTTTTTATGAAGCAGAACACAAGTCTTTGAATATTTTAACATCCTAATGTTAAAGCTATGACTCACTTGTTTGCATATTGTAACTTAGACTTTATTCTAATTTTAAGATTATTTTAAATTGAAATGCAGGTAAATGCCATTATAGTAAGCTCCTCAAAGTAACGTCTGATTTTTTTCATTTAATGTAATGTACTCTGTCAAATTTATATTACCTAAAATAAACAGTTACTGACTATGGCTAAGTATATTGTGTGTAGTTCAGGAAGCTTTATATCAAAAAGATTTTAGGTAATCTAAAACACCTCACAGAAGGAAAAAAATAGGAGGGTGAAAATCTAGAATCTATATTATATTAAGAACCACAAACAGGACCACACAGCATGGAAAAGAAATATTCAGGACTACCGTATAAGATAGGAATTATTTCCTCTTTGCATGGCCCCATTAGAGAAAATGTACAATAAATCAATACATACTACAAGAAACAGAATTGATTTTTGATAAGAAAATTTAGTCCTAACAATTACAGTTGTACAATTTATATAAAGATGAAATGAGTTTCTGAGAATTCAGGTATCAAATTTGTGACGGAGATGAGAGTAGACATAGGAAAAAAGTGTAATAATCTTGAATGTCCATTAGAACACTATAATCTGTTATAAAAAATATTGGATAATTATAAAATATATAGTTTCAATCTCTATTAAGATCATACAATGATTTAAATAATTTTATACGCCACTAATGGAGAGTTACAATATTTTTAACACTAAAAAATGTTAGAGCTTATCTAATCCAACTTGCTCATTTAGTGATAAGAAAACCAAGACCAAACTATGTGAAGCAACAACTTGCTGAAGATTACTGTGCAGTAAGGGTCGGGAAACCCCTGCCCACAGACAGTGCTATTCTAGCAGGTCGATGGGTAGCAATGTCACTGGGTTGTAAGAAGACCCATCATATTAGATACAAGTTTGGAGATATTGAGTAAATTATTTAATTTCTTTAAATCGTAGTTTTCACTTATATAAAATTTGCCTTGGAGAAGAGAAATAAAGCTTCATAATAACATAATATAAGAAGGATAGATAAATAAGAAATATCAAAGGAGGAAAATATTGAATTTTTCTTCATTTTTCCATTTACTGTATTCTTTTTCCCATTTAATGTATTCTTTTTGGAGACTTTTGAAACATTTGTATGTTACTATATGTGCTTCTCTAATATTTCTTTTACACTGACATGTTAAGACATTGCTACTCAAAATATAGCTTTATTTTCTTCTTATTTGTACAAATTCATTGACTTTGTATTCTCTTTAGGTTGCAACTGTAGAAACAGTTTAAGGTTATGGGTTTACATTTACATAATTCCTCACTTTATTTACTAGATTTATCTTCTAATTTACTTTTAAAATTCTTTGTACACTTTAGGAAAATTTTTATTTTATTTTGCTTTGCACTTCAGTTACTTCTGATAGATAAATGCAAGGCTTGAACATTGTGCGTGTGATCATAAATGTTAAAAGTCAAGAAAATAAAAATGAATTTTAAAGATTTTTAATCATACCAAAATTTATTTTCAATAAATATTGTGCATGAAAATACACTATTTATTATTTCTCTAAAAATTCAAGAAAGACAATAAGTTACTTAAAACATTTGATATTGAACTTACTAAAATTATATTTCATGTAGAACTTGCCAGACTAGACTAATTCTGTGCGGCTTGCATATTTGATAGTAAATCCCATATAATTTATTTTGTAAACTATAAATATCACAACAAAACTAAAACATGGATTTTTATCACTTGTGAATAATAATTTGTTTTTAAATATTTAATGGTTCAAATATGCCTGCATATCAATGCAGTACATAATTTAGTCTAACATTACATCAATATTTTTGACTTCTCCTGGAACAAATAACCTTTCAAAGCAGAACTGTATCTAATAGGTCTTCCCAGAAAACTACTTAAAGTTCATCCATTATTTGAACTTATTGTAAATTGGTTATATGTTAGTATTTGGATGAGTTATATTTTCTGCTTGTAGAAGGAACATGCACTGAGCTTCCTTAACACAACCAGGTCCATTGTAGCTCTTAAAGTGCTCCTGACAGTAGTCTCTATTCTATTCTATTTACTAGAAATATTTATTTCTCTAAAAAGCTTTATTCATTATGCTTTTTTAACTAGAGCAAAGAAAAACTTAATTGTATTCTCCATAGTTGTTTATGATCTTGAAAAGGATATTTCCCTTGTCACTAAGGAGAGACTTTAAATGTTATTTATTAAATAACAGTGGGCCAACATTAGGGATTTGATAGTTCTTTAATTCATTTGATTTTCCTTTACTTTTGCTAATGGAATAAGTAGCTTTTGATATAATAGCATTATTAATAAAAATACACAAGTATGTATTCAAACTTTTTATACTAGACAAAGGCATATATCTTCTTAGTAGCCTTAATAGGTGGAGCTGTTCTGGATGAAAATGACTATACGTAAAACAAAATCATAAGCAGTTAGCTATATAATCATTCTTTAACCCAACTTGAAATAAAATTTCAAATAATCTTTAAATACTTTTCCTTATGGAAATTAAAGTAGAAAATTTCAAATACATGGGTATGAGAGATATAATAAATCATCTATGTAAAATCAGTATATTATACTATATTTTTCTTTTTTGTTGAATTTATTTGAGCAACACTGGTTAAAGAATTACATAGGTTCCAGGTGTACAGTTCTATGATACATCCTCTGTATGTTGTACTGTGTGTTCACCACCCCAAGCCAGGTCTCCTTCCCTCACCATTTGTCCCCCACATACCCATTTCTATCTCGCCCACCCCTCCTTTTACAACATATTCTATTCAATCATGAGAATCACACATTTTTTTGTGTGTGAATGGGATGGCCCGAGATACCTTTGAACAATATCTTCGTGTGGTATCACAAAATACAATCATTTGCTTGTTATAGTGATTCTTATTCAATCATTCTTTTTATTTTTAATAACTGAATTCTTCTATGTAATCCTTGTACTTCCCTTTGTCAATTAATTTATCACTTTGAAATAAAATACTTCTGGAAAGGTAAAATGAATGCTCATTCTTCCCTTAAAAAGTCAAATTGGTAAAGAGATAAATGTGTATATGATCTTATTTGGTCACTCATTTGATTGATAAAAAAGGCTTATGGCTTGATACATACCCTGGGAAAGAATTAAATGTATATACTTGTACTTAAATGTCTATACTTACACACCTATTTTGAACTAAAAGACTATTCCTTGGGAATCCAGAAGGACTTAAATGCCAAAGTTTAAAGTTACAGGCGTGACCATTGATCTTGTTTTGTGGCTCTGCCATTATAAGGAAACAGTGAAAACCATCTCCTTTTCTGCATATTTTGTAGATTATGCTCTTCATATTAACTATGCATCTCTTTCTGTACCTCAAGTTTCAAATGTCCCGAAGATTATTGTATAGATAGATTAATCATCACTCTCAGAGCTTTTATGCTGGATCACTCATCCAGGGTAATTGGATATATGGGGCCAATCTGACAACTCACTTGTAAGAAATCACTTACAGCTCTGGCTGGTGTGGCTCAGTGGATTGAGTGCCAGCCTGTGAATCAAAGGGTTGCTGGTTCAATTCCCAGTCAGGGCACATGCCTACAATGGGGGGCACATGAGAAGCAACTGCACATTGATCTTATTCACCCTCCCTTCTCCTCTCTCTAAAAATAAATAAATACAATCTTAAAAAAGAAATCACTTATAAATTGACTAACATGAATCAAAGTAAAAATATGTTGCTAGTGAATGAAAGAAGCCCGACAACCCCCCTGAAAAAGAGTATTACTTTGTGTAAATTTCTAAAAATGCAAACTTCCATAGTGACATAAAGCAGACCAGTAGTTACCTGGATGTGAAGGGGAGGGACAAGGAAGGAGAGAGTATAGTGAGGCACAAGGAAACCTTAGGAGGTGATGAATATGTTTACTAACTTGTTGGTTCATAAGTTTAAATTTACTGTATCATACACATTTAATATATGAAGTTTATTGCAGGTTATTTATATCTTTTTAAAAAATTGCATTTATTTATCTTTAGAGGGGAAGGAAAGGAGAGAGGGAGAAAAATATCAATGTATGGTTGCCCCTTGTGTGTCCCCTGCTGGGAACTGGCCTGCAACCCAGGCACGTGCCCTGACTGGGAATCAGTTCCTGACTAGGAAAACTGTGATTGTTTGGTTCACAGGCCCGTGCCCAATCCACTGAGCTACACCAGCCAGGGTGAGGTTATTTATATCTTAATAAAGCTATTTTTTAAATAGGATAGAAGGGTAGAGACCAATATGAAGGCCAGGCTGCCCCTCCAGTTGCTTATAAGGAAGTACGTTGTGCTGGAATGACAGGAAAAGAGAGGGGTTTGGAGCACAGCGTGCCCCACTGAGAAGTCAGTCTAAGGTTGGATATCCTGGTGAGAGAATTTCAGAACCCTTGGGGTAATGAAAGAGTATTTGACTACTTAATCAATTTATTTATTTTCAAAAGATCATTTCATTTTAGGAAAAAATATTCTAAATGCTTTTTATATTATTGTCATGTACAATAAAATATTTACCCACTTTATAGATTATATGTCTGTCAGTTAATGACAACTGAAGAGAATTGCAAAGCACAGAAAAAAGAGAGACTGAAGAAATGCCGATGGACAGAGAGAAGAGTATTTGGAAGAAGGGAAAACTGAAGAGACAGAAAAAAAAGAAAAATACAGGCATGGAAAAAAGGCCAAACAGGTAACTTTAGTAGCTTTAGTACATGTCACATATATTATTTATCTGGTCAGAATGTGACAATTCCTGAATCATCAATGAACTTTCTAGCAGTTTGAAGTGGTCTTTTCTGTAACAAGATTTGCTTAATTTATTACTGATGACCAATTTTATTTAGTTTTAGCACAAATCTAAAAGTTTTGCATAGATATGATGGAGTGACTTGGAATTCTGAAATAATTGTAAAAAATATTTTAGAGTTAAACAAATAAATTCATGTTATCAAGTATATTATACAAGTCAGTGTGTCAGCTTACAAGAACTCATTCATTGTCTTGCTGTGTTAGAAAGTAAAAGTTGACTGATTTACTAATCTATATTCTCCCTCTCTCTCTCTATATATATATATATACATATATATATATAAATTTAATAAGTAGATTCTCATGCCTTAAGCCAAACTTAGAAACAATATCCTTAACTTGGTTAAGCAAGGGATTTCTAAGCTTGGCTTAAGGCATGAGAATCTACTTATTAAATTGATAATTAAATTTAAGATTTACTTATAATTAGTATTACTAGGAGACATCATTAATGGTGAATGAGATTCTACAAACATTAGTGTTTTCACCAAGAATTTACAAAATGATACTGAAATTAAATATTGTTTCTAGGACTACATGCTTCCAAGTTGTAAGCAAAATTATTGTACACATGTTTAAAGTTATTTTCATATATGTAATTCTTCAACTCAAAGCCTTTCATGAAGCTGTAGAAAATTCAAAGGTAGAGCACTTGCTTGATGGAAGGATTAAATTCAGAATAGATAAAAATGTTCAGTGTGTGCAAAAATGGGATGTGTAGTTATGATCAAACACACAAGGAAACCACCTACACATACTGATATCCAAAGATGACAGAGGGCCAAACAAGATGGCACATATAAAGAAGCAAACCAAATAAAAAAGTAGCAACAAGATCTTGCATTTGAAACGACTTCAATATCATACAGAAAACCTCATGTGAGGTTTCAATTTTGTTTCAATCTAGCAGAGACTCTAAAGATAGCCATTATGAGTCATCAGATGTGATAGTGATAGGGAGAGTTTGGGCATAAAATTTGGTGTAGTCTATAAAGCAGACATCTAAGTCTAATAGCATGGAGATGGACAGGATGTTGAATAGGGACTGCTCTTAACACAAATTAAGTAATGTTCATTAGTGTGGATTTATTTCAGTAATAAGCATTTTTTAAAAGATTTTATTTAGTTATTTTTAGAGAGATGGAAGGGAAGGAGAAAGAGAGGGAGAGAAACATTAATGTGTGGTTGCCTTTCACGTGGCCCTCACTGGGGACCTGGTCCTCAACCCAGATATGTGCCCTGACTGGGAATTGAACTGGTGGCCCTTTGTTTCATAGCCCATGCTTAATCCACTGAGCTACACCAGCCAGAGTTCCACAATATTGCATTCTTTATTTCATACAGTACTTTCATGATTTTGTTAAACAGTGAATATTTACTGATAACTTTTAAAAAAGATTCTCACACTAATGATATTATTTAAAAATTCCTCTCATGTTACAAATGAAAAAAACTGGAGCATAGTGGGTGAAATTACACTAAAATCACATAGCTAATTAATAGTAGATTTAGGTTTAAAAATTTTGGTAGGGATTTTTGCTAATACAGCAACTATGTCCCAGTTTTTTGTAGTAGGAGTCATGTAAATGAAGAAACCTCAGGGGAAGTAACATCTCTAGCCTTTGTACAAGGTAGATTGATTCTAAAATGATAGACTCACATAGGAGCTTTATGCTAAGGATGTGTGGTAGAATTTTATTGTTATA
>PVKM010008712.1:0-38510 GCA_004027735.1 Carollia perspicillata
AAATTAGAAGATTACTTATATTTTCTTGATTTTTTGGTATGATGATGCCTGTCTGAAAGCTATAGTCCCTTTTTGCTAATTCCACATTGAAAATATGAAGATGAAAATTTAGAGCACACAGAAATGCCATTTTTTCCTTTTAAATATTTTATTCTTTATGTTGTTATAGTTGTCCCAGTTTTTACCCCTTTGCCCCCCTTCACCCATCCCACCCTCCATTCCTACAGTCATTCCCCTCAGCATTGTCCATGTCCATGGGCCATGCACATATTTTCTTTGACTTCCCCTTCACCTTCATTCAACCAGTTCCCACCTTCCTCCTCCTCTCTTACAGCTGCAAGTCTGTTCCATGTTTCTATGCTTCTGGTTCTACATTGGTCATTTTTTTTAAGAGGACTTGACATATAACAGTTGAACTTAAAGGACATTTATACATGGGAACTTAAAAATGTAAATTTTTGTGAAAGATTTAATGAGTATTTAAATATAAAATACCTTCGAAATATTTTTTTTGTTGTTTCAAATCCATTAATATAGAGCTTTCCATCATAGCAACATCAGGGATGAGGACAGACTTTAATAATTAGTGTGTGTGAAAAATGCTGTATTCTTGTAGAGATTTTCAAAGTAACATACTCTGATGTGCCAATTTGAAAAAAGTATTTGGGTTTATATGTTTGACTTACAAAGGCACTACCAAAGCTGTTATTATTATAGCACATTTGTTGCATTTCTGCCAGTTCATAGGTATGACTTCTCACAACCCATAATGCTAATCCACAGTAGAAGTTTTATTTTTAAGTTTAAAATTGTCACAATGTCCAATAACAGTATTTTATCAAGAAGTATGAATCACTGGCAAATCAAATGTTTAAATTAATTAAATTATAGTTAATATAATAATTGTATTCATATGCTTAAACTTTCATAGATAACTTACTTTTTACTTGATATTTCAAGTCAAACTCATGATTTTACTTTAAATCTGAAGAAAATTATATCTTAAGGGTGTCCACCCAGCTGCCAATTTTAGAAAGTTCAAAACATGGGGAAAGATTTGCTTTGTTTCCCTTGAAAGAGTAAAAATTTGTATGATATCATCAAATGTGTAAGGTTTACAGTGTAAAAGAGTTACCAAAATATGATTGTATGACTGAGAGTTGAATTTCTCAAACATATGAAAATGGGAAAAAAATTCATAGAAAATTCAACTCATAAATAGCACTAATATAATATTTGTGTTTCCACAAATTTAATTACTTTCATGAACAAATATTTTCAGTATATTAAATTGCATAATGTATAACAATTAGACAATTGAAAATTGATAATGGAAATATCTCAACATATATTATGTATTTTATTGTAAATATTGCTTTGTTTTTTCTGCACTTCCATCCTTAATTGCCTTTGCAAGTAGCCATTCTTCTAGACAAAGACATATAAATTAATTTGGATAATGCTACCTTTTTGGAAACATTGTCTCATAGGTTTAATGATAAAAGCAAAGTTTTCTTAGCATGGTATAACTTTAAATTCTAAAGGTAGAATTTAAAGGTAGCTAGAAGGACCCAATATTTCACTTTAAAGATGAGGAAACTGAGACCCAAAGATGTTAATTCAGGGGTACCAAGCTAAATGGTGAAAGCTCACAGAAGAATCCAAGTCTGCTACTTCCCTCTTCACCACACTAAGCCGATCCTTCAGCTCACTGGTTGTCTGAGGCCTCAGAGGGCATTGTCAGCTGAGTTCCACCCTTCTGCTTTCTATCTTTCCTCACATGTTAATAACACAGCAAAGACAGTTACACTAAAATACCATAATACTGACCCTCAGTTGCTGATGAAAATGGGAATATTTTATTTAGATTTACTGAGCTACATAGACATATTCTCAATTTTCTGGAAAGGTAGTTCAGGTACCTGTATTCTTTCCAATAAGATCATTTGTTAAATGTGTAGAACTAACTAATAAATATATAAAATTCAACCTTCATTTTTTTATAAGTCAATCAGGACAAACTTCCAAATCAGAAAAACAGCTTTTGCCCCATTATCCATCCTTATTTAAGAATATATGATTCCCCAAGAATTTTTTCAGTGTGCTATCGACTATGGTAGGTGCTTTACTTCATTCTTCTTATTTAATTTCATGAAAGTCTTATGAAATAAGCAATAATCATCCCCATTTTACAGATGAAGATGCAGAGGCTTAAACACTTAAACAGCGTGCTCATTACACAGCTAGTTTATATTCCTAGTAGAGGCAGCACTGTAGCTTAGGTTTAGCCTGGACCAATTTGGGTTTTTATTGTTTTATTTTTTAAATTTTGTTCTATTACAGTTGTTTCAATTTCCCCCCATTGCGCTCCCCTGCCCCACCCACCCCCACTCCCAATTTGGGTTTTTAATCAATGTTTTTCCAATAACCACACAAAGTTGATTACTACTATATGTAAAGGTAGAACGGGAACACAACAAAAGCAAGGAACTCTTATTTTAAAATATTATATTCTGGAGTCTACTTACATAGAAATAGTGATTAATAAGCATTGTTTTGAGTGTTTCAAATAAACAATATTGGGGGAAAAGAGAAATTAAAAATTTTTTATAAAAGAGAAAAAGTTGGTCTTCTGATCTATCAAAAAAGTCAAAACTGGCATGTTACAGTAGAAAAACAAAGAAAGGAAAGATGAGAAAAATACAGAAAAGAGAGATCCTCAAGCCTTTTCTCTTTTCTTAAAGACCTTCTTCCTGATACATTACTTATATTCCAAAGTTAGAGTTTTCTTACTATGTTCATGGCCTAAGCTTCATGTTTTTGGACTAATCTGGAAAGTTTGCTTATGTGGAAATCCCAATTCCCAACTATGTCCAAATTATGAAGCATTACTGTGTCTGTATGTGTTTATACAGTGACTTTAAAAAAAATCTTTTATTGATTAAGCTATTACAGTTGCCCTCTTTCCCCCCTTCACTCCCCTCCACCCTGCACACCCTCTCCCACCCACATTCCCCCCCTTTAGTTCATGTCCATGTGTCATATTTATAAGTTCTTTAGCTTCTACATGTCCCATACTATTCTTACCCTCCCTCTGTCTATTTTCTCCCCACCATCTATGCTACTTATTCTTTGTACCTTTCCCCCCTCTCTCCTCCTCCTACTCCCCTGTTGCTAACCCTCCATGTGATCTCTATTTCTGTGGCTCTGTTCCTGTTCTAGTTGTTTGCTTACTTTGTTTTTGTCTTTGTTTCAGGTGTGGTTGTTAATAATTGTGAGTTTGCTGTTATTTTACTATACATGTTTCCTATCTTCTTTTTCTTAGATAAGTCCTTTTAACATTTCATATAATAAGGGCTTCGTGATGGTGGACTCCTTTCATTTGACCTTATCTGAGAAGCACTTTACCTGCTCTTCCATTCTAAATGATAGCTTTGCTGGATAGAGCAATCTTGGATGTAGGTCCTTGCCTTTCATGACTTTGAACACTTTTCCAGCCCCTTCTTGCCTATAAGGTTCCTTTTGAGAAATCAGCTGGCAGTCTGATGGAAACTCCTTTGTAGGTGACTGTCCCCTTATCTCTTGCTGCTTCTAGAATTCTCTCCTTCATTTTAATCTTGGGTAATGTAATTATGATGTGCCTTGGTGTATTCTCCTTGGGTCCAACTTCCTTGGGACTCTCTGAGCTTTCTGCACTTCCTTGAAGTCTATTTCTTTTGCCAGATTGGAGAAGTTCTCCTTTATTATTTGTTCAAATAAGTTTTCCACTTGTTGCTCTTCCTGTTCCCCTTCTGGTACTTCCATTATTCAGATGTTGGAACATTTAAAGGTGTCCTGGAGTTTCCTAAGCCTCTCCTCATTTTTTTTGAATTCTTGTTTCTTCATTCTTTTCTGTTTGGTTGTTTGTTTCTTCTTTCTGGTCCACTCTATTGATTTGAGTCCCAGTTTCCTTCCCATAACTAGTGGTTCTCTGCATTTTCCTTTATTTCACTTAGCATAGCCTTCATTTTTTCATCTAATTTGTGACCAAATTCAACCAATTCTGTGCGTGTACTGATCACCAGTGCTTTCAACTGTGCATCTGATAGGTTGGCTATCTCTTGGTCATTTAGTTGTATTTGTTCGGATGCTTTGATCTGTTCAGAACAGATTCTGGGCCTTTTTTTTTTTTTTTTTGGTCTTGATGCCCCAGTTAAGTAGTGAGGGGTGGAGTCTTAGGTGTTCACCTGGGTGGGGCAACCCTCATAGCTGCTTTGTGATGCTGTTAGTGGGGGAGGGGTCCAAGAAAGAAAAATGGCACTTGCTCTGCCCTCTATTAGATTTCAGTCCCTTCCACCACTTCCCCCAAGCAAACTGGGCTCTTCTGGTGCTGATTTCTGTGTGGGTGGGCATATTTACATTCTAGAACCCTGTGGGTCTCTCCAGTGAACTCTCCTGTGAGACTGGAGTTTCTCCTGGCACCTCAACCACCACAGGTGTTTTCAATTGGTGTTTTGAGGCTTTATTTCCCTAAGCTGGAACCCTGGGTTGTGAGGTCTGTCGCACTCCCCAGTTTCACCTGGTTTATCTGCGTGCAAATGTGGGACCACCTGGTCTGCCAGCCACCTTGCACACCGTGCCCCTTTGCAATCTGCAGCCTTGCTGGGTTCAGCCAGCCGCTGCCTGCATGCCCCGGGTCCGCCAGCCACCGCTTTTTTTGCTGAGACCCATCTCCACTCAGCCACCTGACTATGCCCCTCTTACCAGTCTGGATGAATGTGTCTACTTCAACTCCTTGATTGTTGGACTTCCATATGGTTCAATTTTCTGTCAGTTCTGGTGTTTTTTTATTTCTAAATTTTTGTTGTCCTTATTTTGGTTGTGCAAGGAGGCACAGTGTGTTTACCTATACCTCCATCTTGGCCAGAAGTCCTGTATATAGTGACTTTTAAAAATAATGTATATCTTCCCTTAAAATAAGGGTTGGCTTTTTAAAGTTCTGATGTTATTGTCTTCTCTGCCTCAGTCTCCCCATCTGACAATAAAGTTACTTTTGTTTAGAAGTAAATCATAAAGAATTGCCTCAGTGCACACATGTCTTCTTGATATTCCTGGGTGTAACTGTAAAAAAACAAAGTATTGTTTCTTGTCTGTTATCTTTTCTTAATCCCCATGTAGTTTTACTGAAAAACTTCAAATTGATAGGGATGTGGGTGTTATCCATAAGAGGAAACAAAACAAAAGAAAACACTAATAATATAGGATAACTGGCCAGGCATGTAGGGAGAGAAAAGGTTTCTAGTGACTTTCCAGGGAGACTAATGTCACATCTGCTTTAATATACTCATTATTGACCTTAAACAAGGGAAAACAGCTAATTAATTAAATTCTCAGATGATGTTAAATGGAGAGGTGTTTGTTACTAAATATCAGTGACGTTGTGAACAAGGCAAATTTGGAAGGTCCCTAGAGAATGTTAGAGATAGGATATAACAAAATTGAAGCTTAAAAATGCAAGTAAATTTATCTAGAGAGGAAGTAATTTTAAACACTGGTATTAGATAAGGTAGAATTATAATTCAATAATGACTAAAGAAGCTTTGAGATTATATGAAGCAGAAAATGAGATATAAGCTTGAAAAATAATATAATTAAAATATTACTGTATTTAGAACCCTTGTATGCAGACTCTACATAAAGGATCAGATAAAGACTCTGTGCTGATTGACCTCATTTTGAGTTCCTTGATTGCAGATTACAAAGGAGGAAGAGCAAGAAAAGATTCACCTTTGTCATAGGTGTACAATACTCTACATCCTGGGAAAATTCAGAGCTAGCCAGCTATGAGCGACAATAATAAAAAGCCCCCTTTTCTTCAAAATGTGTCCCTTACCATCTGAAGCACAGTGCATGAGGTTCTTACCTTTAGAATCACCACTTTCAGTTACATTGCTATTCCAACTGTTCCCATTAAATTACCCACTGATTACCTGTGAAGACTAAATATGGAAATGAATTTATTTGGAAGACTTTAGCAACCCTGTGGCAGAGGCAGGACTGGGAGTAGAGGAGGCAGGACAGATGAATGCATGTATGGGATCTACACAAGGGTCAGCAGGGCCAGGTGGGGCCAGACTGTGTCACCTTAGGCAGCCTGAGAGACTCATTTCCGAGAGCCTCTGGAGACAGGTTAGTTAGGGAATACTTAGTAGAGGGTAACTGCTTGGGAAGGAGGAGATTAGTGAAAGTCACTTGAACTCAAATGTTTTCTGAGTAACATGAGAAAGTAAAGCGGCTGTGGCCACAACTACCTATTATCCTACAGGTCTCATAGCTGCAACAAGACAAAACCATTTGAATAACTAGCCTCATTCTCACCAGCTTATTTGTGGGAATGCTGTTAGCTTATTTAAGGGCTTTTGGTAGGACCATTGTATCACTTACTGGATGGGTTCATAATTTGTACACTAAAAATATTCCTTCTGATGGAGGAAGTTTTGGGGTCAATTTTCTAAAAATTCTGTGTTAATTTATGTCTGCCAAGGGAATTCCACAATGAATTAATTCTGCTCAATGAATTTTTGTTCTTATAAAATTGTTTTAATGCCAAACATTTCCTGTTCTGAATATTGTACCAGAGGCATTTATTTATAGTCTGCTACATATGTAGTTTGAGCTTCTTAGCATAACTTACGGTGAATTAATGGCTTGTTATTTATTGCTGAAACACTCTGCAGAAGTGATTTATAGGTTCATGCTATGCACTGGCAGTTACTCTGCAGTCTCTGTGCTGGGTGTCTCATCAATATCATTAAATGAATTCACAGTGACACAGCTCTGCTACTGTAGTTTTTGATATGAGGGATAACCGAACATAAATCAGGACTTATGTTTAATTCATAAGATGTACCAATCTCTCATGTAGGCGTGAGTTAGGTTAGAGGATGTCACAGATGTGTTTTACAGTACCTCTTGTGATTAAACCCACACCCTTCCACACGACTCTGCGCACCAAGGAAAAATAATAGGTTACTCTACACTATGCCATTTTTCAGATAAATGCAATTTATTTTTGTTTAAGTATGATTGGTTTCTTTTGTTGCCCCACAAGCAGGATATATTTTAGAAAATAACACTGAAAGAGGTATAATGAAAGAACAATTGCTTTAAGTTCATAATTCTTGTGTGTTTTTTAAGTAGTTAAATCTTAATTAATAACTACAATTTTTTGCATATGGTTTTAAAAATAGAGTAATCGAACATTTATACTGAGTTAAAATAGTTTATTTATTTTCAGTAATAACTTTAAAAATAACTAACTTGGGAGAATGGGTCTGGTTATCTTTCCTTGTTAGTCCAGTCCAGGAAAAGAAAAATAAAAAATTATACAGAAAACAGAAATCAAGATATATTTATATGTCAGTTTCCTAAAAACAGGGGGAGGAAAAAATTAACACTCAGTGTCATGAGAATTTCTCTAGCATTTTTGCTACAATGCCCGATATTTATTCTTTGAATCAAACACTTTGAGTGCACTGTAATCCATGCAGAAGATGTGAGTTTTGCTCCTGGAGAGAAGGGTAATCTGGCTCCTGCAGTGTGATCAGGGGCGCTGGGATAATGGTGAGATTGCCAGGGTCTCGTGCTCAGTCACTGACTCCCTGTGTAGTCCTGTGATTGGCTCTGCTGACTGTCACAAAGAAAGAATGTGACATGTCTCTGCCAAAGAAAATAATTCCAACATATGCAAGGAACTGACACAAATGTCTTCTCCTCCTTCCTCTGGTTCCAAGTTATTAGACCTAGCTTGAGGTCATGATGATTTTAAGACCTAGTTACTTGTGCCTTAGTCTGAAAAGAAGATGGATGAGCTATTGCTTTCAAAGCCCAAGTGACAAAAAGATGAGAGGAAATGACATTACTTAGTAGTGTAATAAGTAATTGATTTCATAACGCTTGGGGCAAAGGGCAGAGTAAATGTAGGCATGAGAGCAGAGGAAGCCCCGGGCATGTCAGCAAAGGAGAAAGGAAGTGAGCACATGAGTGCTGGGGAACAGGGTGCCTCAGAGGGGAAAAGTTATGAAAGAAGGGTGGTTGGTAACAGCAGGAAAAATGAATAGTTCCTTTTGGTGTGAACTGTGAGATTAAAAATTTATAAAAGTAGAGAATTTCTGTAAATAATATCAACCAGAAAATTTGCTTCCTGGAATTCATATTATTTAGGAATAGATTCCACTATGCACAAGAGAAAACTTAAGTTTCAGTGGCTTAAAAAATATAAATCTGTTTTTGCTTCCCTGAGAAGTCATTAATGTCACATATCACCCTGTCATGTGGGTGTTTCTGCTGTGCATGGTCACAACAAGGATCCTGTTTTAGCTGATTTTTTCAGAATTTTTCATATCTTTACATAATATGCCAGTTCTTGGCTTTCCTATTTTAGGCATTATATCTTGGCTTTCCACAATGGAAGACTAAATTGCTCTTTTGTGATTTTTGTTGGATCAGTGTTAGTGGTTTATGGTATTGATTATGTAAACACCATTCATAGCTGAGTCACATACTGTATGATAACTTCTTTTCCTTTCCAGACTAAGTTTTTGTTTTCCTTGGAATTAATAATTTATTTGGTTTTTCATTTGCTTTCTACTCTAAGTTTTTGTCTCTCCCCTAATCATCTAAACCTTCTTTCAAGATGTTCAAACCCATTAGGTTTTCCATCAGTTTAAACTTTATATAGAAATCTATCTTTCCTGGAGCCTCTGGCCTGTTCTAATCTGGACTGGCTGCTCTGTAGTCCCTGGGATCTCCCTTTTTCTGGTTCTTGCTTTGATTCTCAAGGTTCCTTTATTTTACATATTCTTCTTTCTTAATGTCTCCCTGAACCCCTCCTCAGCTTTTGTCATTGTTGTTGTTTGAAAGAGAGCATCCTCAAATAATTTTCTGAGTAGAAAAAAACTTTCAAGACTTTGTTAGTCTGAAAATGTCTTAATTCTACCCTCTTGATTGATAGGTTGATTGTATATAGAAACTTAAGTTCAGTATAATTTTCCTCAGAATTAGAAGGCAATGCCCTGGTGCCCTCTAGCACCCAGTAAAGCATGACAAGACCAAGGCCATTCTAATGCTTCACCCTTTCCAGGAAAATTTTGTTCTTTACAAATTTGTAGGATTTGTGGAATTTCATGATGATATACATTGTTTTGTGCTAGAACCTCATTGGGTTCTTTCACTGGCAACTCATATTCTTTTGGTCTAAGAAATTGTATTGAATTATGTCACTGAAAATGCATTCCATTTCCATGCCTATTTTCTCTAGTCTCTTTTAGGAATGCTTCTATCATGACATTAGACATTCTGGACAGATCCTCTAGTTTTTTTTTCCTTCTCTTTTCCTTTCTTTCTTACTTTCTCTCTTATTTTCTCTTTGTCTTTTGGTTCTGCCTCCTGAGTGATTTCCTCAGCCTTATCTTCCAAATCTTTCATTGGTCTTTCAGCTTGCTGTATTTCAGACTTCTAATACATTTTTCCTTTTGAATATTTTTATAGAAATATTTTAACATCATCATTTTTCCTTTGTACCCATGTGTAAACTTGATTTCCATCATATTTTTCCTTCCTATTTGTTTTATTCTCTTTTTCATATAGCCAGTTTCCTTAAAGGCTTGGTGAACTTGGGCTATAGGACCCTATAAAGTTACCCAGAAGTTCTGTGGAGTTAGTGTGGGGGGTGATGAAAGAGGTTGGTTGTGGTTGTCTCCACCTGAGATTGATCTGGCTTGGCTAATTCCCTGAGGCTCTTAGATTTTAGTACCTTCAGATTTCTCCTTGAGGCAGATCAGAGTTTCCAAAAAGGATGTTCCAATCCCTTCAGAGAGGGTATACACCCAGTTTCCCGCTGTACGCAAGCCAACAAAAGAAAGAAAGCTGGGGAGGAGTCTTACTAAGCATGTGACTTGCGTTCATCTCTGTTTTCAGCATGGTACCCTACCCACAAATGTGCCTGGTGTCTTTGGAGCATAAAACCTCCAGTCTTTTGCTGTTGTGATAAGGGCCTGTGATGAACTCCATAGAAGTAAAGAAAGCTTCTTAAATAAATTTCAACAAAGAATCTCTGTTTTCAGTCTCATCTCTGTCCTAACTTCAGAAAGCATCATGCACAACTGATTTCTGAGACTGTTCAGCTTATTCCACTCTGACTCAGGATTCAGTGTTTTGGTGTGTACTAGGTTAATTGCAGTTCATCCATCTGCTTTCCATTTTCCTAAATTTTGATGTTGTCATCCCTCTGTCTTCTTGGCTCTTTGGGTTTATGCCCTTTAAAAAGACCCTTTACTGTATTTTAGTGAGTTTCAGGAAGGAGTGGAAGTTGGTGTTTTCATTCAATCCACCTCAGCTCAGACACTGCCTCTCAGTCTCCTCATTCAGATTAGAAGTCCTTTATTTTGCTGCCATTGTATTTATCTCATTCCATTGTCATTGTCATTTCATGTGTCTCTTTCTGTGAAGTCATTCAATTGAAAGCTATGTATTATTTGTCCTAGTTTCTCTAGCACCTGCAAGAAGTCCATAACATAGTAGGAGCCAAAAAATAATGAATGAGCATTGATTTTAGGATACTGAGGAAGAGGCACTTTTCTTGACTTAATCTAGTCTAAAAAAACTATACTGACTCTTAGTTGCAGTGCTACTTGTTTTTTGAAGCCAAGATAATGATAAATTTGTTTTTGCTTTTTGTGAAGAGATATAATTCATTTTGCAGATTCTTTTGATAGTTATTCAATTCTTGGGGGTATTTTTGTTCTTTTTTTTTAAACATGAAAGAGGTAAATTATATTTTGTGATTGTAAGAAAGTACTTCCAGGGAACTCCGTGGATTATTACTTTCATCGTGGACTAAACTGAAGTTCTTTCTTTCCTCTCTCTGCTTATTGTAGATACCCCAGTTATCTAGCACTTATTTCAGATGTTAGTGAAATGTTTGGTTCTTTCTCTTGTAGTATTATGCCCTTCTCACCTGAAAAATTAAGCATGGGTTTTTTTTTTAATGTTAAAAATAAACAGTTTCCTTAAAGGTCTATTTTTAACATTTTTAAATGTTAAAAATAAAGATACTTATTATCTTTATTTTTAGATACATACTATATTTTCTTTAAAATAAAAGATACATACTTAACAATGATGTATCTTTGTTAAAAATACATACTTAGCAATGATGTATCTTTGTTAAAAGATACATACTATGTTTTCCTTGGCAATAGGTACAGCATTTTTCTCCAATATGAATAAAGAAACTCTTGCAGATGTAAAACCCTGACTTCTCCTTACTTAGGAACTCAAAATATGCATGTTCTCTTCCACATATTTTCTCTTTTGAGCTGAAAAAAAAAGTTTTATAAACCATAGTGGGTCAGTATGTATTCCCACAGAATAACTGATGAGAAAGACCCTTGGGAAAGTATTCCAGCCTCTCTTCTGCCTCTCCTTACTGATCCAGCATTTTTCTAGACACCACTGTGACCATATTTGCATGTCCCTTAGGTAAAAGCCAACCATTTGGGCTTATTCTTCATTTTAAAAATGGCTATGTGACCAATTAAAGTATACTTTGATAAATTGAAAGAGCACATGACCCAGGCAAATGTGAACAATCTTCACAACACCAAAGATTAAGCCATATCAATGGCTAATAGAAGAACCCTTCCATTAAAATCCAATTAGCTAGAAGCTGACTGGAGTATTCAAGAGGACTTATAGTTGTACCCACTCGTTCCTCTAACACACACACTGGTACATTGTTTTAAATATTGAGACGAGAGGAAGACAACATTGAACATGAGTGCAGAGTTCAAATATTGATGAAAGACTTACAAATTTGAAAGCTGGCAACACATAAAACTGACTTTTGTATGCTTTTACACATGTATGTGCTTATACATATGTACTCACATGCCATGCACATTCATATATCTAAAAATTTTTTTAGAAAGCATTGATTATTGGGAAATCAGATTTTTATTCTCTCCCTGTATTGAGTCTTCTATGGCTTACAAAACAGTTTTTTGTCTGTTGCCTTATTTGATCATCATGCCAACCTATGAGCTAGGCAGATCAGCTATTATTCCCATTTTACAGATAGAAAAATGTAGTTCTTAGGCAAGTTATAGTACTTGATCAGCTTCATTCACCCAGACTGTTAGTGTCAAAGCCAAGAGTAGAGGCTAGTTGTCTTTCTTAGATTTTGAATTACTTCTTGAGTGGGAGAGTTTTTGTTTTTTGTTTTTTCACTCAACCTGAAAGAATATACATTAAATACATGGTTAGCACATTTAAAATTTTTCATGAAAAGCAAGTACCTGCTATGTTTGCTGATCAGCAACAGTTGCACACTATTCATCCAGTATCATTTGTTTGTTCCCCAAATTAAAAATTGGGTGGCCGGATGTCGTATGTAGTAGAAAAAGGAGAGAACGGCATTATGAAAAGACACCCTGCATTGAATAATTTGAGGAAGCTGTTTTCTAACTCATTTTTTGCAACTGTGATTTAGGAGTTTCATTTGTTAGCAAGAAATAACCTATTACTATGTTCTACATTATTTCTTAGTGATATCATGTATTATTTCATTAACTCTATCTAAAAGATTTGTTTGTATTCCTTATAAATAATTTGTAGATGCTCAGATATTGCAGAATCAAGCTTGGTATTACTACATATTATTTATAATCATATTCTTTAAACTTATTCTAACCTGGAAATCATGTGTAGAATTCACATTTACATAGCTAATATATGCATTGTCTCTGCCACACAGTAAGAAATGCTTACCTGACAGGCTGTGACCTGCATAGTGTAACAGGCATTATTCCTAATTTGTCAGAGATTCAGAGCATAAATTACAGGTTTCTTTTCAGACTACTATTCAGTGCCATTCTATTTTATATAGAAAAGATGTCTAGCAACTTAAGATAAAATTTGAGGTTTCTCCTCATTCGTATTTTGGCTTTGTTATCAATCAAGATGGTTAAGTTGGACATAATTTAGAAAGTCTTGTGTGTCCTTGAAATAACCTTTCTGTTAACCCCAACTGAATCAAATAATTTTTATGTCTTTGAAATAACCTTGTTCCTAACTTCAAACTTTTGTAAAATTTTCAATAAGCAAACACAAGCCTCAAAGATAAGATATGAACACTTTAAAACTAGACCAATGGCAGGAATTTTTTGCCCTACAAGAAGGGGAAATAAATGGATGTGATAGACTCCATCTCCATCAGCAGGAGTGAAGGTGAAGCCAATTATGTGATGGAGGTCTCCTTTCCTATTACACATCATTTGAAGATCTTAAACAGAGAACTCAAAGATTCTCAGTGGTTTTGATAGCCTTGAGATATTTTTGGGTACAATTTTCAACGTTTATAAAAATTTCCACCTTTTAAAAGAGCTAATGAACCCCAATTTCTGAAACATTTTCTGTAACTGCATCTGTTGCTAGGAGAGGAGCAGAAGGAGAAATGACAGCATCCTAGGATCTATAACCTTGACAGTGCCTGTGTTCCTGGAAATACAAGCGTCAAGGTTGTCATCAAGTCTCATAATGATCTTCAGCCATTACAATTTGCAGAAGTGCCTGGAAAATTTTATGTGCCTTTAAGGTTCTTCTAGCCTTAGAAGCTAGATACTGAACTGCAATCTCTAAGCAATTTGATAACAGGTTTAGGTATCTATCCCACACAGAACATAGCATGAAGCTTTATACTTAGGAGATGCTAAAGAGTATTTCTTGAATCAATCATTGGAGTACTAGGCAAAATTATGGAGTTAGTCATATAAAGTTTCAATTATTATGACTTCATTCAGGTGTCTTTTATTATCTGATACTGTTAATTGCCTGATCCCCAACCTCTCAGAGTTTATTACATAAAGAAAGAACATTAAATATTTTAAAGACACCTAGCATATGAAGAAACATTAAGTGAAGATATAAACTAAATAAGAGTTAATATGTATTTGAAAGTGCTAGATATATTAAAGTGTTTTAATCATTATCTTGAGTACATTAGTATGAACAAAAGATGAAATGCCTTTAGTGAAATGGGAGGTGTAAAACAACAATTTGGAACCTGTTCATAAAATGTGAGTTTGAGTAGGAATAAGTATGGAGTATTTTAGTACTGCAATCAGAAAGCAAGGAAGGATTTTAGGAGAAAAGTAAGCTTATTCTTGACTCACTAAAAAGACTCAAAACTTTGGTTTTTATTTACCTATGTGGGTAATTTCATTTTGACCCAAATTGAAATTCACTTAGAAATAGAGCCTGGGAATGTTCACCTTATGTAGTAATTGGAAATATGAAAATAACACCTTAATAGGATGTATTACCTTTTGAAACAAATGCTGTTGGTTTACTTCACTTCAGAAAGTGCCAGCATTCTTAAAATAGTTTTATATTGTGACCATGATTACTTGTCTTTGTTTTAGTCAGTAAAACAGGCATTGCAGGAATTCTTGTTTCTACACTTTATATGAAAGGTACACTTTTTAAGTCCTTGCTTGGATATTTCAGATGTAGTTACATACTTTTTCCCTGGAGCCAATCCAAGCCTTTACATGGGACTGGCACTCTGGTTTCATAAGAAGACCGGCAATTATGTTGGTACTTAGAAGCCTATTTCTTTTCCTAGGGATTTAATGCATGGTGCTAATATTATCCTTTACTGCTAAACAAAATACTTCTCCAGATTTCACATTTGGGTATTTTGAATTTATGTGACTGTTATAGCATGTCTACATTTAAATTAATTTAAATCCTGATGAACCTTGGTCTAAAACTAAATCCAATATGTGAAATTCCAAGTTTATAGAAAAAGACCAATTAGAGGTTTATGATTTCTTTCACAATAGTGGTTCTTTAACCAGCAGCCTCCCTTTGTGTATTTAATATTTGAATGCCATTATGTACCTTTTCAGGAATGTTTGTATAGCCTATGTTATAAGGCAATTATCAGTTTTACTTTTGTTCTTTTCATCATGTCTTAATTATGTTTTGCTACTGGAAATGATCATTTTTAGCACATAGTCATTTGGAGGTTTTCCCCTATACAAAGTTATTTAAGAGTTAATGTCTAAAATTTGAATTCGATAAATTATTTATTTTATTTTTTCCCTCCTAAATTTGTGAAAATTACTGATCTCTCATATTGTTCTTGCCTTTGAGTGTTTACTTAATGTCACATACAAACAACCTTTCCCTCTAAACTGTAAAATCTGACTAAAAGGAAACCTGATTTGTATTTACTTTGTTTCTTGCTCATTAAGTAATTCTGCAGATATATTGACCATTTACTATGTATGATGGCCAAGTCCTAGAAATATGCATTGGTGAAAAAATAGAAGTGGTCCCTGCCATAGAACTTGTACTATTATATTATTACTATTATTATTATTATTATTATTATTATTATTATTATTCATGATTATTGTGGCTGACATTTACTAAGAGATTACTGTATACCAGGCTTAGTGTTTTATGTGGATAATTTCTTTAAATTTTTACCACAGCTCTGTGAAGTAGGTTCTATAATTGGTGAGGTACAAAGCAATTAAGCCATTTATTTATGTGATTTATCATAATAAGTAATGAGATTTAAACTCAGGTATTCATATTCCACAGCTCAGAATCTTGATGTCTCTACTATACTTCCCACAGATAAAATAATAATAGTTGTGACAAGTGCCATAAGGAGAAGCAAAAGCTATAATGAACAAATATAATAAGGAATTGGTTTAGTCTAGAAGGTAATGAAGGCCTCTCTGAGGAAGACATTTGAGAGGATGCCTCAGGGATTACTGGGAGCTGGGAGCTGGTCTGTGGAAGAGAATCACCACAAAAGTAATTACACAGCATATGCAAATGTCCTGAGGTAGGAAATGGCTAGATTGTTAGAGGAACTGAAAAGAGGCCTTAGGCTGTAAACATGATAGGTTGATGAAAGGAAAGTGATACAGCAGTGTGCCCTATCGAGCACTGGTCTCTCCCCACAGAGGCACAATTTGTTGAACAACAGAACTTTTTTGCCATTGTTCTAAATGTAGTTGCTTCCTGCGTAACAAGATTTATTTATATAAAAATAAAAATTATTGATAGAAATGCATGATTTGAAACTAGGAATATCACTAGCTGTGTGATTCCCTGTGTGTTTCCTACCCAAGACTGAAGAGAGCCCTGGCCAAGTTGCTCATTTGGTTGGAGCATCCTCCCACACAGCAAAAGGTTGCGCATTCAATCCCCTGCAGGAGGCAACCAATTAATGTTTCTCTCTCTCTCCCTCCTTCTCCCCCTTTCCTTTCCCCCTCCCTTTTCCCTCCTTCTTTCCCTCCCTTGTCTGTCTCCAAAAGCAATAAATGTATCCTCGGGTGAGGATTTAAAAAAAAAAAGACTGAAGAGACCTAGAAGTACAAAGTATTTGAATCTGTAAACCAGTTACTTCAGGTGGATAATTTTGACACAATTTCAGTTTATTACTACTATTAAGGTGGTAACGCATGAATGATTTTATTGCTCTTTTAAATTGCAACTCTGTTACTAGGCGTGGTGGTCATGGCAACCCATGATATGTGAAAGGCAAGTAGAAAGAGGAAATAGGTCCAACATTAGTACTCAGGAAACTGAGCATGACTGAGAATGGCTAGAGTTCTGAGCCTGACAGGGGACAACATAGGCCAGGAGCACTGACACTGGAATTTTTCTTATTCTGAGCCCAGTGACTAATCTGGTCAGCCAGCCAACACCGGGAACCAAATAGAGGTGGTTTGGTTTGGAACTCTAGTTGTGGATGACTATGGTATAAATTTCTTGAGGGTACAAAACATTTTGGATTTCCGCTTTACCCCAGTGCCTAGAGTAATGCCTGGCATTATAACCAGGAGTGTTGGGAGCAGGTACCTAGGTAGAAGTCTGAAATCCCTCAAGATAATGTGGAAGGCAGAAAAAGGACGTCCATGTGGGGAAAAGGTCCAGATCTTCCTAGCAGTGAAGGAGGTAAAGAACAACACAGGTTCTCAAGAACCATGGTTGATCACTGAGATCCACAGTTGACATAGCTATATTCTAAACTTCCTCCAATGACAGGGATGACATAATGTCCTTTGTCCTTCCTGATTCTGGGATTGGTTTAATAACAGAGATAAAATTGACATTATGGGTGCCAGGGATGACTGTATGCCAAGCACATATTCATGAGAATCATCTCATTTTGTCCTCCCAACAAAAATAGCTAAGCTTTATTATAGCCTGTTTTACAGGTGAATAACCTGAAGGTTGGAGTGGTTAATTTGCCCAAAGTCAAGACTATTAAGTGGCAGCTAAGATTCGAACCCAGTTTTGCCTACAAAGCTCACACCCTTAATCACAATATGTTGTAGCTTCTTAAAATACACCTTTGCTTTCTTTTTTCTTTTCATTTTTGTTTTTTTGTCATTCAAGTACAGGTGTCTCCATTTCCATTCCATCTTTCCCCCAACCTCAGCCACCCCCAACTCCCACTCCCGATCCTACCCACCTTTGGTTTTGTCCATGTGTCCTTTATGCATGTTCCTTGACATCCCTTCCCCCTTTCCCCTCCATTATCCCCTCCCACTTCCCCTCTGCTCATTGTCAGTTTGTTCTTAATTTCAATGTCTCTGGTTAAAAATGGAACTGTATTCAAATAGCTATCAGAACAAGACTATGAACGGCTAAAGGCATCACAAAGAGGTATATCCATTGGCAGAGCTGGGTCAGAACTGGTTCTGCAGAGGCAGTGAGTAGTGTTGCCCAGGGCCAGGCCGTCAGACTTGTCTTCACAAGGACTCCCAGGAGCAAGGAGCTGGAAAGGCTGAGAAAGCCAAACGGTGGCTGACCAAGGACACAAATTGCAGTGTGTGTACGATCCATACACATAGATGTTAACCCATGTCTTATTAGCATAATTAATGATTTGTTGTTTTCTCTCAAATGAAAATTAGTTTGTCAGATTAGTAATTAAGGAAGCTAATTACACATAGCTGCACAGGGCCTGCTCCAGGCAAAATGGGATATCTTGGCTTTGATTTGTTACCTCCTTTCTTGGCAGCATTTTCTTCCCTTCGCAATTCCTTTATAGACCCTCCCATGCCCAGGCTTTTTCTGCTACCCTTATCTTTCCTTCCCAGGAGAAAATTGATATAATAAATGAGTTCATAATAGGGTTGGTTGGTAATTTAATAAATTATGCTGCCTGGAAATTTTTGTATTTACAAAAGGAGTCTTGCTAAATGTGACATGGTGTCCTGGGTTGGATCTTATAGGTCGGGGGAGAACAATATCTGAAAAACTAGTAAAATCTGAATGTTAATTTCTTAGTATTGACAAATGTACCGTGATTATTTGAAGAATAACCATTAGGGAAAATTGAGTGGAGGGTATATGAGACCGCTCTTGTACTGTCCTGGCAAATTTTCCATAAACCTAAAAGTATCCCCAAGTAAAATGTTTAAAGTACCAAAAGAGTCTTAAACAGATCAGTTTCCACTCAAAGGAATAAATTTCTAATTAAGAACTTTAGGCATGTGGGTCATGCCATATAGGTATATACAGATGACCCTATGGCTATATATCCATTTACTTCTACACACCCTTAGCATATTTAACCAGTGAATATCTCTTTTTGTAAATTTTGGATGGTATGAATTGTACCCAGAGTAGAAAGTTTGCATCTATTCTTCTCATTGCAGTGAAGGATGCTGAAAGACAAAAAAACAGGCTGAAAATTAAAGTTACAAATCAAGAAGCACACAGCCATTTTTCTTCCTCTTTAGGGAAGGGTGATTGTTTCCAGAAATCTGAATTAGGTGTATATTAATTGATGTGCTGGGAGATGAGTAATTTAGAAAAAAATAAATCACTAAATTGATGTTTTGAAATATCAGAAGGAAAACAGATTCACTTAGGCTTTCAAATACTCAGTTTGTTGTTTAATGGTGACATGGAAATCAGTAGTCTTTATATAAATAATTTAAAGGAATAAGTGCTTGAGTATATACACTCAGTTCAGTGTTCCAAAATAATTTACTGTGTATAACCCAGAAACATTAAAATTAGATAAAGAGTTTAAAAACATGATTTTCCTGTTGGAAAAGGTAGACCAACTAGTTGGCACTGTGTCAGATGAGAAACAATAGAAGCTTGTTCTATTATTTATACAAATTGACTGGTTTGGCAGTTTCTGCAGCAATGAGCCATAATGAACTACAGAAAAATGAAAATGTGATTTCTTTAGCCTTACACAAAAATGGAATATTCGTGGGCAGAGAATGACATTTTAAGAACCCGAGCTTGGTCAAATGGCATTCCTTGTTCCTCATGTATCCAGAATGTAATTCAAACAGTGCATTTTTACTGGGGCGAAATTGTAAAGACTGGCCATCATTTCGTGCTTTTAGTCATGGGGCTGTGCCTTGTCATTCCCAAGGAATTTTAAAATATTCATTTTCCATGACTGACTTTTTGCTCTTAACTACACTGTCCCTCTGTCTTTGTTTGCAATAAAAGCTTTCTTTTAGCTAAGTTCCTGAAATTGGGTGATTTTTTCATGTCTTCCCAGCAAAAGGGATGAAAAATCATGAAGCATATAATTCAACTAAAATACTTCATTTTATGCAACAAAAAATTGTCCTTGGGTGAGGATTTTTTTTTAATCTAATTTTATGATCAGTCGATGCAATCTTCTTTGCTCTGTTAGGGAATTCCTGATTTTTGTGGTAAATTCTTGACTTTGAACGTGGATGTTTATACCTTATACTTTTATCAACTCTAATTTATCCACAATGGCTTTTCTCTAATAATATTATGTTGAATTCCAGGGAAGACCTTTTAAATAAAAAATTACATACTTCAAGTTCCCCAGCCCTAAGGGTTTGTTAGTCAAAGAGTTAAACACACAAAAAACACATGAGTCAGACAAACAACTTTTCTAAAGCTGAGACTTAGCCTGAGTCAGCAGAGACCATTCATAGAGATACCTACTACAGAATGGGTGTGTCAGGAAGTGATGCAGGAAGCTGGTTATGACCCATAGAAATGGACTTCAATAGGAAATGTTGTTGGTATTATGGGGTATTATATATAAACTTCTAGGTATGAACCAAATTTGAAGTATTTTTCATAGTATAATGTGGTACTCAATGTGGGAAAAAGAAAGTTCATTGCAAATATTATAATTTTGATATGCACTGAGTTCTTACAAAGCGATATACACCCATAATTCTCAACAAGGGTCAATTTTGCCTATATTCCCAGGGGACATTTGACAATGTCTGGAGCCATTTTTTGTTGTCTACTTGACATCTAGCAGTTAGAGACCAGGGATGCTGCTAAACATTCCATAATGCACAAGACAGCTCCCTACAGCAAAGAATTATCCAGCTCAAGTATCATTAGTGCTGAGGTTGAGAAATCCTGCCTACACAGCAGCTTGTGAATGACTATACCAGAGACAGCTCTGAACATCCATTTTGTTCCCTTTAGGTTACAGGGGAATCCCACCTCACTGAAAAATTATTTTTTCTGTTTTTTTTCTATTGTTGTAAGTTAAATATACATGTTGTTCTTATTTACTAAGAACAACATACAGCATCCCTTTAGGTTAACAGGGGAATCCCACCTCACTGAAAAATTATTTTTTCTGTTTTTTTTCTATTGTTGTAAGTTAAATATACATGTTGTTCTTATTTACTAAATACAGTGTCAAATCAAGGGGAAATGAGGGGTAATATTCTGCTAAGACCAACAGCATAAAGTAATTTTTACCAAAGGCCCTTGATTGGAGAAAGAAGGAATAAAACAACTTGTGACCAGAATGGAAGATGTCACCAAGAGGGAGGGTGAAACTTTCTGACTCATAGGGAAGTAAGTATAGTGTATCTGTTCAAGCCAGTAGTTTTCAAGGCTGACTACAAATAGAATCTCATGTACCTGATCCAAGTTCTCAGAGATTGTGAATAAATTGATTGAGAATGTAGCCTGACATTCTGTATATTTTTAAAGCTTCCCATTTGTAGAATCATTAGTCCAGACGATTTAGAATCAGCATTTTAAACATGCCTAAAACAAAACATATTATCTATCTAACAGCATGTTTATTTGCCCTACCCATGATGACCTCTGCCACTCTTGCCTGTTTTCCTGTCATGTTCTCTTCGCTTTCCCTGAAAATGCACTTGCCTGAGTTTTATATTTCTCACTGGGACCACTGTCTGCTCTTTTTTAGGCTAGTAAATGGCTCTTATTAGACTTCTGCTGGAACTTGTGCTAATCCAAAATCAGACTCACTAGTGGCAGAATCAGTGATATCACCAGGAATCCTACCTGGAAACTTTACCTAGCAACACAACAGCCCTGGAAGCACTAAGGAGATCCAGTCCTTACAGTTCTGTGTTAACGTAAGGAAGTGTGTTTCTAGGTGAGGAGTGCACAGGAAAAACAAGATCAGCTTTCATCTACATAACATCCTAAGCATTCACCCTGGTTACTTCAACACTATAATTTATCAAAAACAAAGTGGCACACATGACTGCTTTTGAATGTACTTGTAATAGTTGTAGTTTTACCTGCACAAGACCAAATGGTTATGCTATAAGTATGCTAGATAATTTAAGGGGACTTTCAATTCATCATTACATCAATAATTTAATGTGTTGCCTTTCATCTAAATGTGCCCTTAGGCAGGTAAAAGAAGCACTACTTACACATTGCAGAAGAAAAATTACTCTCTCCCTGGGCTTAAAGTTGCGTGTAATATGAAGAAATTATACTTTGGTTTAATTGAAATTTGGTTGCAGTTTGAAGCTTTATAGTTTCCTTGGGCCACCTACTGCATTCTTTTTAATAAAGGATTGAAAGATGGCAGCATTAAAAAAATACTAATTTAGATCTGTTTTTTGGATAGTACAAGTAACAAAACACTTCTTTTGTCTATTATAACTTTAGCCTCAAGAAAAAAGATATACCCAAAATATACCTTAATAATGATTATAAGTCTATTTAATATTAGGGTATATATCACCTTCTAAATATATTTCAATTTTATTTTTAATAACAGCTTCACTAAGATAGTCACGTACTGCAAGTATACAACAAGTGATAGTTAGTATATTCACAGAATTGTATAATCATCACCAAAAAGGTCAGAACATTTTCATTACCCTAAAAAGACACCCTGCACCCATTAATTGTCACCTCCCATTTCCCTATCCCCTGACAATGACTAAGCTACTTTTGACTTCTATGGATTTGCCTGTTCTGGAGATTTCATGTAAGTGGAATTATACAACATGTAGGCTTTTGTGGCTGGCTTTTTTATACTTAGCATGTTTTCAAGGTTCATGTTATAGATAAACAGTATTTCATTCCCATTTATGTCTGAATGATATTCCATTGTATGGACATGCCATATTTTATTTAGCCACCTGTTCGTGATGGATATTTGGGATGTCTTCACTTTTGCCTGTTAGGAATAATGCTCCTAGAAATACATGTATTCATATATTTTGGGTGAACATATATTTTCATTTCTATGAAATATATGATTTCATATAAATATATGATGAACATATATTTATTTTGCTAAATTTATTCCTAAGTATATTATTCTTTTTTAGTCTATTGTGAATGCTATTGCTTTTAAAATATTTATATGTAGGTAATTTATTAATTGTATATTGAAAAAGTATTTATTGTTATATATGAGTCTTGTATTCTAGAATCTTGCTGTACTTATCGGTTTCAATAACGTTCTTGTGGATTCCTTAGTATTTTCTAGGAATAACATGTAATCTACTTCCAGCCAAGATGGAGACATAGGTATACACCTTGTTTCCTGCCATAATTAAAAGAAGGACTACAACAAATTTAAGAACAAAAAACAACCAGAATTGCCAGAAAATCAAACTGTATGGAAGTCAGAAAACCAAGGAGTTAAAGAAGAAACATTTAGCCAGGCTGGTAGGAGGGGTGAAAATGGGTAGCTGGGGTGGAGAGGATGTGCAGCAAGGCAGCAGCTGCAGGACGAGGCAGTCCCACATTTGCATGTGGATAAATCAGGAGGAACAACTGGGGAGTGAGACAGAGTGCACAACTCAGGCTTTCAGTATGGGAAAATAAAGCCTCATAACCTCTGACTATAGGATGCCAAGGTGGTACAGGAATGAACAGAAGCCACACTAACCTCCTCCCAAAACCAATCTGGAACTGCAACTAAATTGTGGAGAAATCACCCAGAACAAACAATTGAACAATAGCAAGAGAGAACCCTTATATCTTGGACAGACAGAAGAATCAGCTTCAGCACTAACTGGCTGCACCTGAACAAAAGCATAGATGATGTGGTGGGCAGAGTGACCTTCAGTCATTCAGGCGGAGGGAAGGACCCACAAAAGAATGACATAACAACAATCAAAACCCAATTAAATCTAGACAGCCAACATAAACAGGACAGCAGGAGCATCAAGATCAGGAAATCAAGGAGACTGAACCACTGAATATCACAGATATCCTACTGTAGAAGTTCACACCACAAACTCAGGGAGTCAGAACAGATCTTTTTAAGAAGCAGAGGCTAACAAGAAGAGTCTCACAAATAATAGGATGACAAAGAAACCCAAATCAAAAGGAAAGGAACAATACTCAGAAAGAATGCTAAATGAAATAGAGGCAAGTCAACTATCAGATATTGAGTTCAGAACAATGGTTATAAAGAAGTTCAACGAGCTCACTGGGAATTACCAAAAACTACAGGGAAACTATGAGGAATTTACTGAATACTATATCAACATGAAAAATGAAACAGAAACTGTCAAAAAGAGCCAGGAGGAAATGAAGAATACAATTTCTGAATTGAAGAGCATAGTAGAAGGAATCAAAAGCATGCTAGATGAAGCAGAGGATCAAATCAGTGAGCTGGAGGACAAGGTAGGAAAAAAAAAAGAAAAAGCAAGTAAAGAAAAAAAGACTCAAAAAGAATGAACAGGAGTTAAGGGAACTGCAAGACAACATGAAATGTAATAATATCTGTATTATAGGGATACCAGAAGGAGAAGAAGAGCAAGGGATAGAAAACCTCTTTGAAAAAGTAATTTTGGAAAACTTCCCTAATTTGATGAAAGAAAAAGTCACACAAATTCAGGAAGCACAGAGAGTCCCAATCAAGAGAAACCCAAAGAGGCCCACTTTAAGACACATTATAATTAAAATGTCAAAATTCCAAGACAAAGAGAGAATCTTAAAGGCAACAAGGGAGAAACAGGAAGTAACATACAAGTGAGCCCCAATAAGATTAGCAGCTGACTTCTCAATGGAAACACCCCAAGCCAGAAGAGAATGTCAAGAAATATTCCAAGTAATGAGAACCAGAGGCCTGCAACCAAGACTACTCTATCCAGCAAGGCTCTCAATTAAAATGGAAGGCCAAATAAGGAGTTTCCCAGACAAAAGAATCCTCAAAGAATACACCTTCTCCAAACCAGCTCTGTGAGAGATGCTAAAGGGACTGCTTTAAGAAAAGGAAGAAAAAGAGTGAGAGAGAGAGGAACACAGGTACCAAGTAAGTAAAATAGCAATGAATAAGTTCCTGTCAATAATAACCCCAAACATAAATGGATTAAATTCTCCAACCATAAAATATAGAGTAGCTGAATGGATAATAAAACATGACCCACACATGTGCTGCCTAAAAGAGACCCACCTCAGGACAAAAGACCTACACAGACTGAAAGTGAAGGGTTGGAAAAAAATATTGCAAGCAAATGAACAGGAAAAAAAAAGCTGATGTAGCAATACTTATATCAGACAAAATAGACTTCAAAACAAAGGCCATAAAAAGAGACCTAGAAGGACACTTCATAGAGCCATGATCAAAAAACAGACCCAGAAGATTATTTCATAATACTCAAGGGAAGAATCCATCAAGAAGGCATAAACATTGTAAACATATATGCACCCAAATATATAAGGAAAATCTTGGAGGACTTCAAGAAAGATATAGACAGCAAAACACTTATACAAGGGGACTTTAACACCCTCCTTTCAGAAATGAATAGATCTTCCAAACAAAATATCAACAAGGGTATTATGGAATTGGACATGCCCTAGATGAAATGGACTTAACTGATATATATAGAACCTTTCATCCCAAAGAAGAAAAATACACATTCTTTTCAAATTCACATGGAAAATTTCAAAGATAGACCACATGACAGGACACAAAACAAGTCTCGACAAATTCAAGACAATTGAAATTATACCAAGCATTATCTCCAACCAGAAGGGACTGAAATTAGAAACCAACCTCAAGTAAAAAATTCAAAAGCACTCAAATTTATGGAGATTGAATAACATGCTATTAAACAACAAATGGGTTAAGAATATGATCAAGAAAAAAATCAAAAAGTTTCTGGAAACAAATGAAAATGAACTCACAACAACCCAGAACTATGAACGCTGTGAGGCAGTCCTGAGAGGGAAGCTCATAGTGATACAGGACTACCTAAAAAAATATAGAAACATTTCAAATAAACAACCTAAACCTACATCTATAAGAACTGGAGGGACAACAAAGACCAGAGCAATTGGAAGGAAGGAAATAACCAAGATCAGAGCAGAATTATCTGACATAGACGCTAAAGAACAATTATGAGGATCAATGAATCCAGGGGCTGGTTCTTTGAAAAGATAAATAAAATCAACAAGCCTTAAAGCAGACTCATCAAGAGAAAAAGAGAGAGGACCCAAATAAACACAATCAGAAATGAAAGAGGAGAGATTACAACTGATACACAGAAATACAAAGGACTGTAAGAAATTACTATGAAGAACTAACTATATGCAAAGAAATTTGAAAATCTAGGTGAAATGGACAAATTTCTGGAAAAAATATAATCTTCCAAAACTGAATGAAGAAGAAGCAAAAGCCTGAACAGACTAATAGCAGCTGACAATATAGCAGCAGTAATCAAAAAACTCCTGGCACACAAAAGCCCTTGACGGGACAGTTTCACAGGAGAATTTTATAAAATATTTAAGGAAGAGTTAACCTCTATCCTTCACAGCCTATTCCAAAAAACCCAAGGTGATGTAAGAATCCCAACTCTTTTTATGAAGCAAGTATCATCCTAATCCCAAAACCAGATAAAAATGCAACAAAGAAAGAAAAGTACAGGCCTCTATCACTGATGAAAATAGACATTGAAATCCTCAACAAAATATTGGCAAACTGCATCCAACAATACATTAAAAAGATCATACACCATGATCGAGTGGGATTCATCCCAGGGGTGCAAGGATGGTAAAATATTGGCAAATCAATAAATGTAATACATCACATAAACAAAAGGAAAGTCGAAAATTTCATGATCATGTCAATAGATGCAGAAAAAGCATTTGATAAGGTACAGAACCCATTTATGATAAAAAAAACACTCAGCAAAGTGGAAATAATAGAGGGACATTCCTCAACACACACAAAAAAAGCCATATATGAGAGACCTACAGCCAATATCATACTCAATGGGCAAAAACTAAAAACTTTCCCACTAAGGAACAAGACAAGAATGTCTGCCTTCACCACTTCTATTCAACATAGTACAGGAAGTATTTAATCCAAATGCTCAAAATAAAAAGCTTCTACATGGCTAAAGAACATGTTAGCAAAATGAAAAGAGAACCAACCATATACAAAAATTTATTTGCAAATTATATATTCAACAAGGGTTTGACTACAAAATACATAAAGAATTCACACAACTCTACTGCAGCAAGACAAACAACCCAATTAAAAAAAATGGGCAAAGGACCTGAACAGACATGTCTCCAAGGAAGACATTCAGAGGGCCTAGAGACATATGAAATGATGCTCAGCATCACTAGCTATCAGAGAGATGCCAATTAAAACCACAATGAGATATCACTTCACACTGGTCAGGATGGCCACCAATAACAAATCAACAAACAAGTGCAGGAGAGGATGTGGGGAAAGGGGAACCCTGGTCCACTGTTGGAAATGCAAACTGGTGCAGCCATTGTGGAAAAGACTATGAAATTTCCTCAAAAGACTGAAGATGGAAGTACCTTTTGATACAGTGATTCCATTGTTCAGATTGTACCCTAAGAATCCTGAAACACCAATTCAAAATAACCTATGCACCCCAATGTTCATAGCAGCACAATTTACAATAGCCAAATGCTGGAAAGCCTAAGTGCCCAGCAGTAAATGAGTGGATCAAAAAACTGTGGTACATTTACACAATGTACCACATTGTGTACATAAATGTACATTTATGCACCAGAAAGAAAGAGGGAAGGAGCTCCTACCCTTTGAGAGAGCATGGATGGAACTGGAGAGTATTGTGCTAAGTGAAATAAGCCAGGCGGTAAAAGGCAAATGCCATATGATCTCACCTATAAGTGGAACCTAATGTAAAAAACAAACAATGAGCAAAATAGAACCAGAGACATTGAAATTAAAAACAAACCGACAGTATCCAGAGGGGAAGAGGAAGAGCATAATGGACGAAAAGGGGGAAGGGTTGTCAAGGAACATGTATAAAGGACACATGGACAAAACCAAAGGGGGGTAGGGTTGAGGGTGGGACATGGGGGATGGCTGGGGTGGGTGGCTGTGGTGGTGGAGAAATGGAAACAACTGTACTTAAACAATAATAAAAAAATTAAAATAATAAAAAGATAATAAATGAAAACTGAAAAAATATAGAGACAGACTCATAGATATAGAATAGGTTGATAGTTGTCAGGTTGGGAGGCTAGGTTGGAGGATGGAAAAAAATGAACAAAAAAGAAAAATCTCATGGACACAGAAAACAGGGTGGTGATTGCTGAAGGGAAGGAGGTGGGGGAAGTGGAGGATTTTATGGGTGGGAGTAAATGGTGAGGGACAGAAACTTGACTTGTGGTGAATACACAATGCAGTGTACAGATGTGTTGTAGAATTATGCACCTGAAAGCTGGAAATTTTCTTAACCAATGTCACATCAATAAATTCAATGAAAAGGAAAATGTCATGGATTCTGCCATTAAATTATTATATCACCATAGTTTGCTTATTAGGTATGTAGAGAAGTTTTTTAAAAATACATAGGCAGTGTGTTTATCATATATGGGCTTTGTTATGTTTAGGTATATTTCCTCTATTCCCACTTTGCTGAGAGTTTCATCATAAATTTGTGTTGGATTTTATCTAATTCTATTTCTGTGTCTATCAATATGATCATGTGATTTTCATCCTTCATTTTGTTTATGTGGTGGATCACATTATTGATTTGCAAATGTTGTACCAACACTACAACCCTGGAATAAAGCCCACTTGATAATGGTGTATATTTTTGATGTATTGCTGTATTTGGTTTGCTAATATTTTGTTGAGGATTTTGCCATCTATGTTCATCAGGGATATTAGCCTATAATTTTCTTTTTTGGTAATATCCTTCTCTGGTTTTGGAATTAGGATAGTGATGGCCTCGTAAACTGAGCTTGGGAATCTTCCCTGTTCTTGAATAGTTTTGGAATTTTTTGAGAAAGAGAGGTATTAGTTCTTCGTTGAATCTTTTGTAAAATTCACCTGTGAAGCCATCTGGTCCAGCACTTTTGTTCATTGGGAGTTGTATTATTATTGTTGTTGTTGTTGTTATTATTATTATTATTATTATCATTGCTTCAGTTTCACTCATTGTAATCTGTCTATTCAGATTCTCTGATTCTTCCTGATTTAGTTTTGAAAGATTGTATATTTCTAGGAATTTCTCCATTTCACTAGGTTGTCCAATTTGTTGACATTTAGATGTTCATAATATTTTCTTACAGTTCTTTGTATTCCTTTAGTGTCAGTTTCCATTTCTTTTCTTTAATTTCTGAATTTATTTATGGGGTACTCTCCTCTCCCCTACTCCTCTCTCCTTTTTCCTTTATGAGTCTGGTTAAAGGTTTGTTTATCATTTCAAAGAACCAGTTCTTGGATTTATTAATCTGATCTTTATTATTTCCTTCCTTCTACTCACTTTGGATACTGTTTTTTGTTCTTTTTCAAGTTCCTTTAAGTGCATGTAAAGCTAGATTGTTTATTTGAGATTTTCTTCTTTCTTGGGATAGGCCTGTAATGCTATGAATTTCCCTCTTAGGATTGCTTTCCCAGTGTCCCACAGATTTGGGGTTCTCACTTTCATTTCTTTCTAGATATCTTTTGATTTCTTTCTTGATTTTGTTGTTGACCCATTCATTGTTTAATGATATGTTATTTATCCCTCTGGGAAATAATAGGGGAAGAGCCATCAAGGAACATGTGTAAAGGACACATGGACAAAGCTAAGGAGAGTGGGTTCAGGGATGAAAGGTGGGGATCAGTGGAGTGGGGGGCATGGTGGGATGAAAGAGAGACAACTATCCTTGAACAACAATAAAATAAATGAATACATACATACATAAATAAATAGAATGTTATTTAGCTTCCATGTCTTTGTGTGTTTTCTGGCTTTTTTCTTGTATATTCTGTTTCTTTGGGTGAAATGTTCTGAAGATATCAAGTAAGTCCATTTGATCTAGTGTTCTTTTAAGACCCCTGTTGTCTTTTCAATTTTCTGTCTGGGAGATGTATCCATTGAAGTTAGTGGAGTGTTAAAATTCCCTATTATGACTGTATTTGCTCAATGTCACTAATCATCAGAGAAACACAAATTAGAACCTCAATGAGATATCACCTCACACCTGTCAGAATGGCTATATCAATAAATCAGCAAACAGTAAGTGCTGAGAAGAATATGGAAAAAGGGGAACCCTTTTGTGCTACTGGTGGGAATGCAGATTGATACAGCCTCTGTGGAAAGCAGTATGGAGGTATGTCAACAATGTAAAATAGAACTGCCTTATTACTTCTGGGAATTTATCTGAAGAAATCTGAAACACTAATTCGAAAGAATATAAGCACCCCTATGTTCATTGCAGCATTGTTTCTAAGAACCATGATTTGGAAGCAGCCCAAGTGTCCATCAGTAGGTGAGTGGATACACAATGGAATACTACTTGGCCAAAAAAAAGAAGAAAATCTTACTATTTGTAACAACATGGATGGACCTGGAGAACATTATGCTAAGTGAAATAAGCCAGTGAGAGAAAGAAAAATACCATATGGTTCCACTCATGTACAGAATCTAATGAACAAACTGAACTAACAATAAAAATAGAGACAGATTCATGGAGAGAGTCCACTGACTGCTATGAAGGGACAGTGTTGAAGGTGTAGGGATGGAGCAAAAAGAAAAAAAAACTCATGGACATGGACAACTGTGTGGTGATTGTGGGGATGAGAGGGTGGGTGGAAGTAGAATAGTTTTGAAGAGGATAAATGGTAATGGAAAAATATAATAAAAATAAACTATTAATATTAAACATTAAAAAATTAAAAAGAAAACACTATATATAATTCCTCACACACATATGTTCATTTAGTAAAAGCAGAGATAGTGTCTCAGTCATTTTTGTTTTGCCATAGTGCCTAGGGAAATAGCTTTGCTATAATTTGTACAATAAAATAACTGGATAAATGGGTGAATAAATTAATAAACAAAGTCTACAACATCCACCTTGAGAATAATCATAGATACTATATGTTTAGCACTAGCTCTGGGCTGGCCATTTAGCTAAGTCCTTATCATCATTTTCTCATTTGATCCTTATAATAATCACATATGAGCATGTTTGTTTTAACATTATGAGAAATTAGGGCTTGGAAAATTTAAATAAGTAGTCCACAGCCACACAATTGCTAAATGGAAGATTAAGGATTTCAACCCACATCTAATCCCAAAGCCAGTGGTCTTTAGTAAGCAGTACCAAACTAAAGCAGAATAATACACCTTCTGCAGGGGGGGAGAATAAAATATGTCCCTTCCAAAATTGAAATTCTACATTTCTGTTTGCTATACCACTATTAGAAGTGTATGTGAACTCAGAAGCTCTTGACATGCTTGAGATTTGAACAATTAACTGTGTTTGCATAAATCAAGTTAACATGTTCCCTGTGGACATAAAACCTGTAATTGATTAGTAAGTCTGTAGGCTATGTTTATGGCTTAGATGTCCCTATGTTTAGACCTCCTCATTTTCAGCTCACTAAGAGCAAAGGAAAACTTATAAACATATGTGAATGTAGACAGTGGTAGCATCTGTTTATCTGTAATTTTGATAATGATTAATATTTAAGAAAAATGGCTCATTACCCTTATGTACTTCACATATGGTGTGAATTGAATGCTGCCAATGATTTTTCTCTCCAATTATATCTCTCTTCCACCATTAAAAGTTCTCACTATTGTGCCACTGTGTGTGTGTGTGCTAAAGTATATTTTCAGTTTCATTGCTGAAAGATGTTAGCTTGGAGCAACATCACCCATTAACAGTTTAACATGGCTTAGTTTATCAGATTACTTTCAGAGTTGGGTCCTGGGGCACTGATACTAGTGTCAGCAATAACTCTATTGGGGACAGATAACAGAAAGATCTGCGGCCTGAAGGAGGAAGGTACATCCACATGGAGACCAGAGAGGGGACAGTTGGGAGCCATGAGCTCCTATTGGACCCCACAAAGGACAAGATGTTGACCAAGGGGTTTACATGTGGAGGAAAAATGCAGAGACCACACTTTGCTCTCTTTTGACTAAGCACAGTGCATTATACATAATCGATCTTCAGTAAATGATAAATCAAATTACTTTTGCCTTATGGTAGTTTTGTCTAGCACTTAAGTTGAGATCTACTGTTTATATGTTTTTTAGTTATGAAAAAAGATTTTGTATAGCTTATTTAAAAAATAAGGTTTCTTAAAGAGACATGATTTTCTGTTTTAAATTTGTTTAATAATACATCTGTGCCAGAAAAATCCTTTTTAGGAAAAACTCTTCAAATATAAATCATAAATAATTCTTCTGTTATTAAGAGAGTTTCTATTATAGACATGGAATAACACACCCACTGTGAGGATGTTATTTTTTCATTATTCCATGTGCACAGCCCTGATTAGAGGAGGTAAAAGATACACATCTCCTCTAAACAGTGAGTGAATTAGACCCGGTGGGGAGGAAAGGTATATTTCATGACAGAATGTATAATTATTAAAGCTTTGAATAGCTCTCTTTTTAAAAAAGAAATACTTATAAATGTAATTCTCTCTCTCACCCTTCTATGTATTATGGTGAATATTGATTTCAGGAAGAAAGTATATGAAGAGCATCTTTCTCCAGTGCAAATTTCATTACTGCTCCACAAAACATTTTATATCAAGATTTCCTGAAAGAAGAAATTGTTAAAAGCATCCTTTCCATGCTTTTTTCTTCAGTTCAGTATTTGCTCACATCTGCAGTTTTCAGAATAAGCCCACAAACGTTAACAATATGTTTTCAAAGTAAACCCAAAAGATAATTAATAACCCAGGTGCCTTGCTTTAAGCCTTGACTCTATTGTGAATTTTTTCACTGTTCAGATGTACTCATTTTTTAAAAGATTTTATTTATTTTGTTTTTTAGAGAGAGGGGAAGGGAAAGAGAAAGAGAGGGAGAGAAACATCAATGTGTGATTGTCTCTCGCACACCCGCTACTGGGGTCCTGGCCCACAACCCAGGCATGTGCCCTGATTGGGAGTTGAACTGGTGACCCTTTGGTTCACAGACCAGCACTCAATCCACTGACCCACGCCAGCCAGGGCCTTTTTTTAAAAATCAAGTCCGCACAATAATGTTTTAAAATAAGGTTTTTGAAAAGTTAAAAAATATGTAAGTTATCACCAAACCTATTATAAGATTTGAGTAACATTTTCCTATTCATTTCCAGGGCTACAGCAACACACAGGGGCCAGATTATTTTCAAAGATGCTTTAGCCCAGCAGTTGTGTGAACAAGGAGGTAAGAATTATCTTTGATTTCTGCATGTTGGTATGTCAAAATTATTTATGGTAGGTCCTATGTACTATGTGCTGAGTAAGCATTTCATTAATCTTACTTGACCATGATGCTTTAAAAATGGAATTACTGCCCTGGCCAGGTGGTTCATTTGCTTGGAGTATCCTCCCATACACCAAAATTTGCCAATTTGATTCTCAGTCAGGGCACATACCTAGGTTGCTGGTTTTATCCCTGGTCATAGTGTGTCTGGGAGACAACCAATTGATCTCTCTCTCTCTCTCTCTCTCCCCCTCCCTTTCCCTCTCTCTCTCTCTCTCTCATGAATAAACATATCCTCTGGTGAGGATTTTTAAAAAATTGAATTACTGACCCTTTTATACCCCTAATAATTACTTAGCAATTACTGATAAATATCTGTAGACTTCTGAAAATACTAAGTATGAACAAAAAAAATTATCTTCTTTTCACAATTTTATCTCACAAATTACATTTAGTTGTACTGAAAATATACACGTAGATCTTGGTAGTTTTAGAATTCTGCAAAAACACTTAATGCTACAAAACCACATCTGCTTAATTTACCACTTAAATTTTCTATCAACTTGGTTTATTACTTTTAATGTTTGATCATGTTATATGTTATCTATATACCTTTACAGCTGTATACACTATTAATTAGACTTGTGGTAGATACTGTATTATTTTAGATAGATTAAGTGTACATTAAGTACTCATGTTAAAGGGCTTCTGCTCTGTGATTGCCTCATGTATGTCCAAGCCCTCGCCCACACCAAACTCTGACAAATGCACATACACATAGACACATGCACACGGAAAGAGAGGCAGAGAAACATCAATGTGTGATTGTCTCTCGCACACCCGCTACTGGGGACCTGGCCCGCAACCCAGGCATGTGCCCTGACTGGGATTTGAACCAGCGACCCTTTGCATCACAGGCCCATGCTCAATCCACTGAGCTACACCAGCCAGGGCGACATATTATCATTTTTTGCTTACAGAGATAAGTTTTAGGGAGATTTATTCATGTAGGAATTACATTATTGAATTTAAAAGAAATTTATAATAACTATAACACTGCTAAAGAGAATCTAATGGACTTGGGAGAGAATGAAGAAAATTATATTGGTTTTGAAAGGCCTAAGAAAATATAATTTATTATGTGTAGTAATATATACATCATCAATATGGCTTTATCTAAGTAATGTGATACTTGGAGATGATTACTGGCAAACTGCTACTAGTTTACATACATAAGTCTTGAATGAGAAAACCCCATTCTAATTATAGTTTCAACCTTATAATCATTCAGTATTTGTGCATTAAGCAGATTTTTATTCTGTGACTTCTGAGAACTAAAAAGTGTCGCTGCCTTTATAGCAAGCTCAAGAAATCTATCACGAGGTAAATAAATTTTCAGACTATGAAAATGTTCACATTATTGAAAATATAGAACACCATATATCAGTGAACATTAATATCCTGAAAACTACATTGTGTTAGAAACACATGTCTAATTTTAGTAACATTTGTTATTATCTAAAAGTTGACCTTTTAAGCTTGAGACTTTTTAATCATTTATATTGTATATGAATTTTTCAGATTGGTTTATTTAAAATGAAAAGAAAAAGCTCCCCCAAACTATGGTACATTTATGCAATGGAATACTACCCAACAGAAAGCGAGATGTTCCTACCCTTTGCAACAGCATGGATGGAACTAGAGAGCATTACGCTGAGTGAAATAAGCCAGGCAGTGAGGGACAAATACCATATGATCTCACCTATAAGTGGAACGTAATCAACAGAACAAACAAGCAAGCAAAATATAACCAGAAACATTGAAATAAAGAACAAACTGACAGTAACCAGAGTGGAGGAGGGAGACAGGTAGTAGGGGAAGATAGGGGAAGGTCCATCAAGGAACATCTATACCAGACACATGAACAGAGCCAAAGGGGAGTAGGATCGAAGGTGGGAGGTGGAGACGGGTGGGGTGGGGGGCTGTTGTGGGGTGAAAATGAAGACAACTGTACTTGAACAACAATAAAACAAAATGTTAAAAAATAAAAATGAAAAGCCAAGAAAAAATCACTGGAAAAAAGTTCTCAACCAGTGAGAAAAAAAGTGTTGCATAAGAACATGATTTACATGATGGTAGACATGGGTGTTATTAAAAATGCTCTTCAGCCCAGAATCAAAGGAAAACACTGAGCTTTTCAATAGCAACCACTCAATGGAAATCATATCAATTGACCCAAGATAGGATGGGGAAAGAATATTAACCAGAGTGATGGCTTCCTGCTGTCAGGAATAATAAGGGAAACAAATGGTGGTATAAACCATATATTTATTTTGTCCCTATCTACTTTTAATTAACACATTAATTATCACTTCAAAAAATAATATAAATTTAACATGTAATAATATTTTGCATTAGATGAGGATTATCCAATATACACATATATTAGAGAGAAAAACATGACAATCTCTATATACCACACATGACGCCTTTCAATTACAATGTACTCAGTATGTTTGTTGATTTTAATTAAATTAAGCAATTTAAACAAAGCAAATTTTCCTTTGTAGAGCTGGAGGATAGCTATTATTACAAGACTATATTGTTAGCTAAGCATGTTGGAAAAGTGAAAGGATCAGAAAACATACTAGCAATGTCTTAGATAGTCTGTAATCTTGATCCCTTTCCTTAAAAGACATCCACTGAAGGATTTTATTCTGCAAACATGTACCATCACCCGAAAGACCCTATCCTAACTCATAGTGCTAAATATTGATATAATAGTGAAACACCCACTTCTTGTTCTTGAAGGCTAGGATGTAAATGGCAGGTCACTGGATCACAGACATAGCCAAATTTGCCTGTGGGTCTAAGGAAAGGCATGGTGGGGGCAGGGGACAAGTCCTGAAGGGTCAGCAGCAATTTAAGGAAAAAGGAAGGAAGATTCCATCTTTCTCCTCTCCACATTCCCGCCGACCTGCCTTAGATCAGGTGCCATCACTTCCTTTGGGAATTACTTAAATGCATCCTGCCTGTTTTCTTGCTCCTGCTTTCTCTACACCTCATAAAGCTCTGTATAATGAGCTTTGTAAAATGGAAGTAGGATTCTATCATTTCCTGCTTAAAACCCTTCAGTGTCTTACTTGGAGGTAATAATTTATCTTCAGAGTAATCCCTACTGCTTATTACAGCATACAAGGAAAATGTTTTACCATCTGGCCTAATTTTCCTCTTCGCCTCATTTCTGTCATCCTCCCATTCTCCTTAGATTTCCTGGAACACACCTTACTTGATTACCCAAGTGTTATTTGCACTCCATACCCTCCCTGTTTTCTTTACCTAGATGACCCTTTTAGGTCATCTTCACTGGGCTAAGTCAGGCTTTCAGATACTGTTTAGGTATTAACTCCTTCTAAGAAAAATATCTCTGATCCCCCTCAAGCTGCTCAATTTGGTCTTGGCAACTCTCAAATATGGTGACATAACTCTCAAGTCATAGCAGTAACACAAATGGAAACAACGTGAGCACTATTATGTGCCAGACTCTACTCTAAACATTCTACAAGCATGAAGTCACTGAATCTTTACAACATCCCTCTAAAGAAGGAGCTATTATGATCCCCACTTTATAGATGAGGAAACAAAGGTACAGTGAGAATAACTTTTTTAAGGTCACACAAACAAAAACTGGTGGAGCTGAGATGGGAGCCAAGGCAGTTTGTCCAGGGGCTCTGGGTATAGCCTTCCAATTACAATACCTTCGAAGTCTCTTATTTGATCATCTGTTTGTTCATTTGACAACTATTAATGCATATTATAATAAGAATATCATTACATGTGCCTTATCTGCCATTAGATATCAGTTTCTTAGGGTAGGGACTGTGCTTTTTATTACTGAATTTATAAAGCCTCTTACAGTGTCTGTTGTGTAGTATGCACTCAGTAAATGTGTACTGGATGAACGAAGAAACAATAGTTTGATAGATGTGGGAAGGAGGAAGCTACTAGCAATTCATTACAGCCAAGTCATGAGGCTGGGAAGAGAAGTGGAGCCAGTATAAGGGCCCTGTGCTTGGGAGCTTGAGCATTGTTCTGTAAGCAGCGAGAAGCAGGAGAGTGACATGAACAATTTGTGTTTTAGAAAGAAAACTGGGGATAGGGGAGGAATGGGTTACAGAGGTTAGGAATCAGAGATAGTTAAACACAGTAGCAGGATAGTGTAGTCATCCTGATGAGAACTGAATTTTAAGGTAAATTAAAATTTGATCTTGGAGGCCAGAAAGAAGTAGGTATGTTAGAGAAAGCAGAGAGGTATCATGTGGAGTGTGAGCTAGAGAAAGAATCCAGGGTGACTCTATGGTTTCTGGCCTCAATGACTGGGTGGTTGAGGATGCCAGGAACTGAACGAAGAAATGAAGAAAATGTTAGAGATGTTTGAAAGAAAAGATAATAAATTGGACTTTGACATAATTGGCTCTGGCGAAGCTGCTTTCAGTCCCAGAGAGCTCTCCAGCAGCCTTCTAAGAAGAGAGGCAGATTTGAGAGCCATCAGCATATTGATTCTGAAGAGAGAATGTGCTCATCCAGGGAGATCCCTGGAATGAGGGAGAAGGGCTGAGTGTAGGATGCCAGGCATTGTGCAGGAGCAGGGGGAAGAGGGAATTCTGGAGAAGGGGCAAGCTTCAGAGGTAGGGTAAACTCTGGGAAGACATTTCAACATGAAAGAGTTGTTCAACAGAGACAAAGTCTTCCGAGAAAATACAGAGAATGAAGTATGAAAACAGACTTTAGAATTTTGCATTTGGAAGGTTATTGGTACTTTAACTATAAATTAGCATGGTTTTAGGCGAGGCCAGACAATATAAGGTTGCCTTGTAATATGGAAAATTGTTGCCCAGGCTTTGGAGTTAGTCAAAGAAAGGGAGATTATTGTAAGTTGAAAAGTAAAAGTGAGGCAGTGTTTAAAGTTGAGGCTTTGAAAAAAATCTAGGGTTAAAGACAAGCAGAGAGAGGGGCAGGCACCCAGAGGTGAAAGCAGCCTCAAAGGAAAATGAACAGGCTCACTCTCTCTCTCATTGCTTCCCTCCCTCCTTCCCTCCTTCCCTCCTTCCCTCCCTCCTTCCCTCCCTCCCTCTCTCAAAAATCAGAATGTATTTATAGGCTTTCAATGCCTTGTAGCCAAAGACCACAGGGAACATACCTGGAGTTGGCAGGTTAAGTTCAGAACTTGATCCAGTATGGGAGAATGCACATCATGGAGAATGATGGGGCATCTCAGTAAGTGGATATTACAAAAGATTTATAAGATTTGGGCCTATATTTCATGATTTAAACTAGGGTTTAAGGAAGTGGGGCTTTGCTCTGCATTAGATGCTGTCAGAAAGTGGGGATGAAACTATGGTTAGGAATCTCAATAACTTATCTAGAGGGAAAGCAGACTAGAGGGAGGCTAGAACTGTAATTGGTGAAGAAGGAGCAGCTACTCCTAGCAGCCAGGAGAAGGGGACACCTGACCTTCTG